>BKCH01001197.1:0-128119 GCA_008635985.1 Ficus erecta
CCGCTGCATAGGGTTCCCTAGCATGGCCGGCGTTGATATTGATGTTTGTGTCACGGAAGAGGATGAATCCCGCATTGAAAATGTTGAGGAATCGCTGTTGTTTATAGTGGCTTCTTGAAAGCTTTCTCCAGCTGTTTGAACCGTCTCCCCTGGTGAAGTTACGGGAGCAGGGATGAAAAACTTGGGATTGGAACCACCAAGAGGTTTGGCAGCTGGAGTAGAAGGTGAATGAAACAAGTTTGTTGCGGTCCCGGTGCTCTTGTTGAATGTATCGACATACCTGAGGCAAGTTTGAAGTGTTTTACACTTGAAACAAGTACAGATAGATAGAGAGACTCAGAAATGAAGACTAGTTTCCGAAATTCTGTACCTTGACCTAACACCCATACGCCCACGTGCGGAGAACTGATTTGAACTGGGTGGCATAGGCGGCATCCCTGGAATTTTTTCCGAAAAGTTTGGACTCTTAATTTCTGGCCCAGAAATTGAGTCAAATCTTTCAGGTTTTGGAGAATCCTTCATGCCGTAATCTTGTATCCCGCTCTGAAAAGCTGCAGTTGTTGGTGGAGGTGGTAAGGCTGTTTCTTCAGGTGGAAGTCCGGCCCCTTTTTCAACCCAACGCTTGAGTTTCTCATCGTAATAGAAAGCATTTGGCTCACCCAATTTGGCCTTCGGAAGAACCACAAATAGAATCATCAATATAACAAGTAGAACGTTGTCAATAAAAAGGAAAAAAAAAAAAAAAAAAAAAAAAAGAACTCCAGTAACTACCTGCTTATCTGTGCGTGAACGAATGACTAATCCTACAGTCTTCTGGAATAACTGCGAGCCAAAACGACCAAAGCGAGAACCAGTAGAGGCCGAAGTTCTTTCTTGGGTATTAGAAGATTTTTCATTCTTGGATGAATCAACCTGAAACAACAAAGTTCTGATGTAACCACTTCCTGGGTGTATACTAATATGTCGAAACTCCTAGCTAACAATCTAAGAGCATAAGAAAAACAGAATCTACCTTTCCTGGGTTTCTACTGAAGTCTGGCTCTGAAATGCTTCTATTTTGCCTTGTTTTGTTATCACTCTCACCAGTCCATTCATTTATTGGTTCCATTGATGCTGAAGGCATTAACGAGGACATTGCCATTGTTGACTGACTGTTTGATATTCTTGGACCTCCTAGTTGCTGAGCATGTTCAATAGGTCGAGCATCGCCTTGTGCCGTCGAAGGTATGGGTGGAGGTAGGCCACCAACAACACGATTAGCAGTACTATCAAAGAAGGTAAGCAATTTGCGAGCCAAATTTGTACCGTAACCACCCTGCACATAATAACCTCATAAGCTATATATACACATTATACCAAAAGACAAATTGATGGCCATAACAATAATATAGCTAAAAACTTTACTTGCTGATGGGTTTTTATTCGCTCTTCTAGAGATTGCACTGATTGTCTCCACATTTCCACTTCAGGTACTCGACCAGTTTTTAAAGACTTCAATATCGCTTGGCAGTACCTGCTCAGACATAATGCGGGGGTGAGAAACAACCACGTTTACATTAACAATGCGGGAATGGAAATAATTCAATTAATACTTACTTCAGAGCATCTGAAATCTTTCCAACTTCAGCCAGCATGTGGGCATAAATAAGCTTATATGGCTGAAAAGGTAGAAGGAGAAACTGAGAATTCCCAAGAACCTTCGAGTATTCATACAATTCTGTCCTCTGTCAAGGAATTCAAAAGGTTAGTATGGTTGCGTAATCCACAAGTCCAAACCAAAAAAAAAAATTAGCAAATCCAGCAAGTAGTACACAAAAGATCAAACAAGTGAGAAACTTCTTATTTCAAAGAAATTGGTGACCATGACCCTAAGCTATCCAGTATTTTTAGAGAGAGAGAGAGAAACAAATAACTAAAGAAAATAAAAGGGTATTTTTACAGAGAGAGTAACTAAAGAAAATAAAAGGTGATGATGACAATAAACAGGCCGACAAGTAGACTACAAGATGTGCTCGTAAAATTGACATTATTTATACAGGTAAATTTGAGGCTACGTACCATAAGGCCTTGACTTCGAAAACCAGAGTATGTGACTAATAAGCAAGTAAGCAGGAAATTCGAGCTCAGTGTGATTATTAATAGTCAAATTCTCACGTTAGTTTCTAAAGCTCCTCTTAGTTTATACCAAAAGTGCAGCTCGAAGGGTCCTTAGAGTTTTATAAGTAAAGAAATAAAGATATAAGAGGAGTTGAAAGACCTGAATAGCTTCAGGACTAGCATATGTTCGGGGGAATTTCCAATGATCTGCACCAATAAGACACAGCCTTGCACTGTCTGAATGCATCTCAAAGTTGGCTTCTGCAACCAAATAGCATATGTGTGCAGCCACAATCTGTACAGTTAATTTCCGGTCAGGATATGCTTCCAGAGATGATAAACATCTTTCAATCCAAAGAAACTAATGAACTCGAATCACGAAACTTTTAGCATACCTCCCCCATCTCCTTCCATAGGCAATCGCCGAGATGGAGGATAACAAGCTCATCATCTTTTGTTCTGTTTGCAGTTATGATGGCTAAATTGTCTGTCCATTCATCCAAGGTACAGTTAGCTTTTACCTGTCGTTCAAATAATAAAATGAAAAAGCTGAGGCAAATTGACTTGGGGAAATCCTAACAGTATTAAGAGTCAAAGGCACAATGTAAGTAACAATGCAGAAGGAACTAAATTCGTTTATCACCTGTGCAGCTTGTTGAAACATGTTTACAGAACTGGCTAGGCTGCTCTGAGTATTGACATTGGAGAACACATCAGCAGGTTGTCCAGCAATCAGAAGGCATAAGGTCCGCAATGGTGATCCCGCTGTAAACTGCTTTAGTGCCATTTTCTTCACCGTATCACCGTAAAACTGCATGCATTTTAAGCATGGAAAAAATGGACGACAATATCATCAGAAATAAGCCCCCCAAGGGCTGTTACGCTTATGATGAAATGTAGATCAATCATTTAGATATAGACAGAGTTGCAAGATTTTCCAGTTGAAGGAACCTGGTCGCCAAGTTGTGAAGCAAGGACAAGTGCTGGACCCCACAATTGACCTTCTTGAGCGAATTCTAGAGCCTCCTTCTTCCTACCAGAGACGAGAAGCTTCTGTACCTCAAGGGCAGTAGCCTAAAACGATTTTACATGTTGCTAGGAGTAAGTTACTGAAGAAATTCTATAGCCAAAAGGTCATAATGGATTGCAATATTACAATGCCCAAAAAAAAAAGTGACTTACCTGAATCTGATCTTCGGAAGGGACATTCTGTAAGCAGCGCATAAAAGCCCCATACTCTTGGTTTCGTTTAGCAGATGCGAATAGTTTTGCTACAGCTGCCTCTGGACTATCGTTATCCTAATTTAATCAGCATTGAAGTCACTAATCATAAAAGCTATTAAAGATATTTCTATAGAACCAGAAAAAGGGTAATATATAAATGAATTTTAACTTGCAACTCATGCAATGGAATGATACTAAAACAAACTTGTGTCTAATGAAAAAGACTAGCTACAATTAAGTACGTAGTTTTCACACAAAGGAAAATACCTTCAACGCTAGGTCAGTCCCAAAGGGCGACCGAAGTTTTCCATAATACTGCAATGCTATTTTAAGCAACGAGAACAGCAACCTCAAGAGATCCCCTCCCCCGTAATCCATAAACGGTGCTTTGTAGCTTGCAATCTTTTCATCAACCCATTTATTTAACTCCTTACTTCCAGCATTCCCGCCAACCAAAGGACCAGGAAAAGATTGCTGGCACAATGCACGGAAATAATCACGACCACCAGTTTCGAAGACCGAGGCGTCAGTTTTATCCGTGAAAATTTCCATCATGTTGAGAATACTGATCACACCTGCTCGTGATTCCTTCACGACATGCATATAAACAGTTAAATATATTGGAAATAATGCCAACAACAAGCATGAAAAAACATGTACACATGTATTTGTGTGTAAAGTACAAGGCTTAACCTGGTTTCCATATGCCGAGTTTGCTTGAATGGAACTAGCGTCTTTCATGACAATGAGTTTCCCACCAAATCCGAAAGTAACAAGAGCATGTGGAGGTCTTCTTTCTGATGTCCTCTCTCCAATGCTAGAATAAGAGAATGAAGCTCCGCTCTGGAGAGATTGCTGTGCAAAATGTATCGCTTTCTGACCATCGAATTGTGCAGGCGAAAAGTGCATCTCTTGGTACTTCTCCTCCTTGGCCTGATTAATCTGAGCGAAGTTCCCCACATGATCAACACTTTGAAAACCAACATTTCCAAAACCGCCATCAAATCCCTGACCTGATTGCTCAGACGACGAAGCCGATCCATCATGGAAAGAAGCTGATCCAAACCCAGTTTGTTGGTGGGCAAAACTATTTCCATCATCTTTCGACACATACTGGTTCCCTAATTGTTGGCTTCCAGCATAGCCAATAGTCACACTTTGCGCAACTTGCTGAGTTTGAGTTTGCCACATATTCACATTCGCAACGCCTTCTTGACCTGCAAAGTTTTGCGATCCATAACTCTCCTCACTCTTATTGACATAATGAAGATTTTGATCAACCCCTTGTCCGTAATTCACAGATTGAGTATAAGATTCCAGAGCTTTCCATTCTAGGGAAATTGTGTCGTAATACCACTCGGGGTATTGTGGATCAAACACCATATGAGCAGGATATTCGGAAACAGAATGTTGTGCAGTTTGTTCTAAATAAGAAGCATCTGATTTCTGATCAGACTGATAATTCAAGTTAAAACTCTCCTGCCCCATAGCACTAGCATTCACATCATCGATTTTGCTAGCATTAACATTGTAACCCTCCACCTGATACCACTGCCCGGTATTCGGATCATACTTCCAACCCGGATAAAGATTTTCCCAATTTTGCTCCTGAGAAGTCCCATTTTGCTCTAAACCTGAAGAACCCGAATCAGTAACAACATCTCTTACACTAGATTCAACCAATGACTTGTCTACTCCACCCACATTCGCAAATGGGTCCTCCGAATTCTCTTCCGCCATGCCAAAAAGATCCGAATATGACCCGAATCCACTTCCGCCATGTTGATTCGAGTCTGAGTTAAACGAATCCCATTGAACCACTTTCACCTTCCCTGACTCAGACACTTCACTCTTAGTATTAGCTTCTTCTCCACCACCAAATTCACCTTCTTTTTTCGTCTCATTTTCGCTCTCTTGAACCGGTGAACCGCTCTCGTCTTTCACTCCCAAATCCGGATTTATCCCAGAATCCTCACCAGAGTCAACTCTCGAAGGTTCCACCTCTGAAATGCTCAAATTGGAGAGCTTATTCTCGACAACGGTAGAAGATCCAGTGAAATCAATCTCATCATCATCGTTGACCAGCCTGTCGAAGAAATCCTCGTCCGTCTGATCCTCAGCCTCGAATGGATCAGAAGACGCCATGATTGGATTCAATTCAATTCAACTCAATTCCCTCTAGCAAGTCAAGAAAACAATTGGGATTCACCTAAAACTCATTGCATAGAGAGAAATTCGATCTGGGCAATCAGAAAACTAGTCGAATTCTTCTGATAACCCAGCGGCAATTAAAAAAGTGTGTAACCTCTACCAAATTAGCAAGATCAAGTATACGTTTAAAACCATAAATTGATTTCTTCTTCTTTAGAGAGAGAAGCAGAACTTGAATATTATACTACAATTAAAAAAAAAAAAAAAAAAGGAAAAGAGAGTAAGTAACATAATTTGAATGAAGAATTAGATAAAAAGGCTTACCGATTAGAGTGAGAAATTGAGAGAGAGAGACAGGGAAATGGGTTTATGGGTAAGTTTACAGTTTTTACTAAAGAGACAAAAGATGAGATCTTTTTGTAGCGGCAAAAGGAGAGAGAAGACTGGTAAAGGTTAGCATCTTTATAAGAGTTCCATTGAAATAAAATAAAAAATAAAAATAAAAAACACACACACACGCACACCTTTTTTTTATATATATATATATATATATATAGGATTAAAAATCTTTATAAGGGTAGTCTTTAATTTATTTGTGTTTTCAAAAAAAAAAAAATTATAAGATAGGTTTTTTTCCTTTTTTTTTTTTTGCTAAGAAAAATGATTAGGTTGGTTTCATTATTATGTGTGTATAAAGATGGGAAAATATTCCACGTGTTAATGCACGTGATGGGAATTGTTTAAAATATTTAGGTACTTGGGTAGGTTGCCACTCAATTAGGTAGCTGATTTTTCAAAGATTTTATTATCAGTTGACCTTTTTCTTGTTGTTTTTGCCTTTTGGCCCTTCGTAGTTCTTTCTTTGTCTCAAGAGGAAATTAAAATGGTTTCTGTTTTTTTTTTGGTGGAATTATGGAGTCTTATTTGGATGGACTCATTTCCAATCTTCGAATTATTGATCAAATCACATTTTAAGTACCTAACTTTTAAAATAATTCAAAATGAGCTCTCAAACTATAAATTGTCTTAATTTAATCATTTTATTCGTTAAAATATCTTCTTTCTTAATAATTGTGCTTTAACGTGTACAAAATTAATCCCTATTAATAAATTGCATATGATCTTTATGTGATTAATTGGGGACAATTTTATTATTTAGAGATTAGTTACATTACGTTTTCAAATTCAAGGATCAAAATTAGATTTTCATAAACTTGGATTAAAAATGGAATTAATCCTTCTTATTTTGAGAAAAGAGAAAGGATCTGAAGTAACCAAGTAGTACTTAGATCTACTGCATAAAATGTGGGTTTGCTTTTATATAGTAAATAAGCCATAATGGCGTGTTATACAAATTTTTAGATTTCCTTTCCTTTAATTGCAGAAAAAAAAAGTTAGCAAAAAAGGGAGTGATAGACCTTCTTTTATAAACAAGTAATAACGACAAATCCAAAATGATCTTGTGTGTTTGTGTGTTTTTCCTTTCTCTCTCTTTTTTTTTTTTTTTTTTAAGGGAAAACAACTGGTATTGTGTCTACACTGTATAGAAACAGACATACCTCTTCGGCTTTATTATATTGTTTTATAAGTTGTAATCTGATCAGCTTGTTAGCCATATAAAGATGTAATATAAAGAAAAACGACATCAAAAAATCATGTCGTTAAAAAAAAAAAAAAAAAAAAAACCGAAACCAACTCTCTTTGTATATCGTTTTTTCTTCTCAATATCAAACATTAAGAAATGTTCACCCAAAACAAGGGTGATTTCCCAATACAAAGGGTAAAATCTATAATTTATTTGTATTGAGGTTCCAATTTGGGAGTCGTCTGTTACATATCCACCATGTGGGTTTCAGTACTATTGTAAAAAAGATAGTATACAAGGGATGCTTGATCATAAGAAAAGAGATTGAGAACGAGAATTCGTAGAGAAACCAGAGAAAATCATTAGAAAGGTTTGAGAGCCTTTCTCGTCCGTCTAGGATCTCGAGAAAGAGAGAACTTTGAACATAAAAATTTCTTTTGTCTTCTAATTCGAATATAAGTTATCTTGTATTGGTTAATTTTCATTTTTGTGCATGCCTCTTTCAGATTTGTCCCGTTGTAGATGACAGAATAAGTCTTCTTAGAAAACCACTGCGTTTTACCGAATTGTCTTTCTACCATCCCAAGTAAACAAATTACGCTGACAATATGTCGTTTTCATTCGTCATGAGAACATTAAATTTGAAACGACATTTGATTTTCTAACACCACAAAAATATTCAGGAAAAACGACATTAGCAAACAAGCTTGTTGTTTTCATGCAAACAACGAGACTTCGAAGATTTTACATCGCATTATCGTCCCATTAATAGCTAAACATTAACACAAACTGTTACGATAGTAGGGTTTTTTTTTTTTTTTTCTTTTCTTTTCTTTTAAAGTTCAGAAGAAACGACATTCTTTGAAAACACCATGCAAGCCTCAAGGCAGCATGAAAATATTAAGGAAAATGGCAGCAAATAGATAGCAAGCCCTTTTTTCCTAAAAAAGAACTTCTTTTATTTAGTCATTTTCTTGTCAAATTAACCACATCATAATAAATATTTTCGGAAACTGCATAATTTATCCAAAATGTCTTACTGTCTCAAGGAAACAGAATTTGCCAACAACATGTCGTTTTATCATTTTTGAAGAGAAACGACATTATGACATTCGTTGTACTAAAAAAAAAAAAAAGGAGATGTTTTTACTTTGTCATTTGTTTGCCCATTATCATCGGCATGATAAATGTTCTATGTTCTTAGCAAACGACATGGAATTTCTTTTTATTGTATCCAAGAAAACAAATTGTTAGGAACCTATTAGATGAAACTCACCTTTATAAAAATAACTTGTAAATAGGGGATCTAAATGTATAAATTCATTACTTACTATATAATGTTTGCATGTAATACATTATATATCTAACTCAAATTATACTCATTGCATGTCATCTTCTTCTTTCATGATCAACTGCATTATTTCAAAGAACGTGTCAATTCATGCACCAGGAAAATATGAATTTTTTTTTTTTAATTTAAGGATAGGAGATTCGAACTTTATACTTGTAATGAAGTTAAGTGTAAAATTATCAGTAGGATATGCCTGTAATCATAAGAAACATATTTAAGAAAAGCAAGACGAAAAACCTACTTGTCTATTTCTTTATGACATGTGTCGTTTACATGGATACGACATATCGTTTTACTTTCTTAGGAGAAACGACATCGTTGATAACGAAAAGTCACTGTCTAGCCCAAGCAACGGAAACTACATGTCGTTGTCTCAAGCAACTTAACAGTAACATATGAAGTTCAGAATACAATGACCAGACACGAACTTTGTTACTAAAGGATAAACAGACACGAACCAATGACCAGAGATGTTGTGGTCTTTCTTCAGTGAAAACGGCATGTTTTATCAAAATTTTTTTTTTTTTTTCACATAGGAAACGACATCAATGAAACAAAATATGGTTCAGTACTTCTGTCATTTTGTCTGAACGACATGTAATTATTTCTTTTCAGAAAATTTCCATACTTTGACTTACGACATGTCGTTTCTTAACCTCTGGAATTTCATGCCGTTTTTATCATTTAAAAGCGACATCGACAATCCTCATGAAATAACACTTTGGCAAACGACATGTCTTTGCTTACTTTTTCTGTAAACGACTTGTCGTTCCCTTGAAAATGAAAACTTGGCCTAAACGGTACATCAATTGAAAACTTCAGTGAAACCTTTTTATTTTTATTTTTATTTTTTTATAGTAATTGCACGATCGATATGGTGCCCTCCCATGTCCAAGCCCCATTCCCATCCTATCCAATGTCGAATGATCTAGTGGTCGTCAATTTAGTTGAGCTTTTTCCCTGGATGAATCACAAATGTCTAGTGTTGTTTTGAATTAAGTAATCCAATTTTTTCTAACTCTACTAATCCAATTTGGAATTAAGTAATCCAACTTTATGTGTGTGTATATATATATATATATTAAGTGTGCGTATATATATGTGCAATCCAAGTTAATTTATTAGTGACACTACAGTACAGCTGCAGAGAGGTTCAAAAAACATGGTCATTCTAAAATCCAAATTAGACTACTAGTAAGTTGAAAATTGGCACGGTCTTTACTCAAAGGGAGCTGCTCAAATTTGGTGTCTTGTCTCTTACTCACATGGAAATTAAATCAATTCCACTCGTTTGATGCCACTTATCAGGTCAAGAAGTCAATCAGATTTTTGGGCAGTACACTCTTTTCTATCTCATTTTCACTTTTCATCACTGTTTAGTCTCAGCGCCATTTATGCAATATTCATTGCTCTTTGCTTGCCTTCGGCCAGCCTGTGACACTAGTTTTTGGCCTTGAAGGGTTGAAGCTGGTAGAAAGTCATATAACAACTCCCAAGGCCCAAGTGAAATATGTGTATATATATATATATATATATATGTATACTCTCTTATCCAAGCGGTCAGATTTGTAAATTTTTTTTTTAATGTTATTGTACAATTCGTTGATTTTAATTAATTGTTACAAATTGTCCGGATAAAAAAGTTTTCCCATATATATAATATATTTATATATGTATTTTCGTACAATTTTTAGTATTTGTATAAATAACAATAGTACTGAAAAAAAGTTGACCGAAATATGTGCTTCTCACTATCATATGGCTAAAAGTGATGACCCCATTAAAGAGATTCACCTTGCCGGAAGTCTGGACCCAAAGAGAGTGACAACGTTTTTAGCTCTTTCCAAGTAAATGACTATTCCCCCAAATTCAATCGTAGACAAATGAATTAAAGGCCCTAAGCAAAAAAAAAAAAAAAAAAAAAAAATTCCATTAATGAAACTTCGCTTTCATAAAAAGTCACCCTGCCGCCCCCCCAATTGAATTTCGTAAACATTATGCGTTCAAGAGAGTAATTTTTGTGTACTACTTACCCTGTTGATTTAGCTCAGCACGTGAAAAAAGAGAGATTTAATTAAAAACTACAAGTTTTAAAATCTGAAAATGCTTGTATTTTTTTTTAATAAATGAGAATTATAAACCTGTACCCCTAAAAAAATAATAGTATACTAGTACTTCTTCATAATTTCTTCTACTTTTCATATCTTTAGAGAAGCATGTGCTTCACGGTGCAAAGGATCAGAATATATATAATTAGTTGGATATATATAACGAGAATAGGAGGTGGTTCTAGCTTTTGCTAGGCAAGAAAGGAATCAAATTATATATATATGCTAATTTCTCTAGACGATATATACATATATATGTATTTATTTGTGTATGTATAATAAGTTTCAACCATTATCTCTTTACTTAGTAGAGTTGTAAATGTGAAAGTTCATCACTTTTCTTGTCACCTTTTTCATTCAATTTAGTAGTAAATGTTTGCTGGGAAGTACAGTTAGAGATTGGGGAAAATAGTACATTATTGATTAGGTAATTTCATGAAGGTATATACATAAATATATATATATATATATATATATAGATATAGCGAAGTCAATTCAAAGCATAATAAGACAGTTAAGACTGGCATCCAAAGGTATTTTTGGTTCAACTAACCAATAATTTGGCTGTTCACGGTAACTTTTATTGGTTTGACTAGTCATATCTCTTACTCCTTTAATAATATAACCCCACTTGACCATTTGAATCAAAGTTCATCAAAACCATGTACCAGAGAGTCAGAAAAACTACTTCAATTTTTCTAGCTCCTCACCGTTGGCTTTGACTAGTATATACAAGCAATCGGTTTCTCAACCGTTCTCTACGTTTGTAATAACCCAAAATATATATATATATATATATATATATAATTATTGTTTTAATTCCTCATATAAATACTAGTTCGCAACATAGCCAGGTGTTTGGACACAACCTACCTTTACAATGCCATGGCATGCAAGGATATATAGATAACTAAAACCTTGTTAGGGCTATAGCTCGGCGATGAAAGAGAGGGAATTTGATAAGAACTCTCATATTTAAAATCGTAGAATATTTTAATTTTTCAGTTAATAATAGGTACTGAAAGCCATAGGTCTCTTACGTTCAAATAAATAAATAAATAATTATTGGGGTTTTGGTTAAAAAGGGCAAGTTTGGTATAGCCAAACCACGAACCAAAGGAGTGTTGTTTTGTTTTGTTTTTGTTTTTTCAAGGCAAGTAATATTAGCTAGTATATCTGTATATATTTGTCTATATCTAACTCGTTTGATTCCATCACCCCATGACCTTGCAAGTGTTATAATAGCAATAAATCACAATGAAAGAAAAGCATATCTTTTGGAGTTGCTTAAGGGTCACAAAATGAAAAGAAAAAAAAAAGTCTGCACCTTTTAAAACGCAAGAAATGCCATCACGTTAGCCGCAGGCCTAGAGTCCTTGATCAGTTATAATCTGAAGTAGTTTTTTTTTTTTTTTTTTTTTAATTTTTTAATTTTTAGTTTTGTTTTTATTTTTGTCCAATAATTTTAAGAGTCAAGTCAATGGAAATCAATTTCAATAGGTGGGGAAGTTTTTAAGCCTAGCGACTTTGCAGTATAATTGACGATAAAAAGAGAAATAAGAATAAGACGATGAACACTTGGAGACAATGAAAAAAACTAACGAGTCATTGGTATCATGTGACCATAAATTAATAGGCAGCGAAAAATAAAACCCAAATGTTTTCGCCTTGTTTTCATTTTTGTGTGCATGATTGGACAAGACACTAATATGTTTGTTGATGATTTGCAAGTTCTCTAACTACATAAACACCAAAGAAAATATACCAATTGCATAAGTTTAAATAATCAAAACATCACAAGATTTTTTTTTAGGTGGTAGGATTTCATCTAAAATAAAGGTTAACTTATTAAGATGAGTAGTCCTACTCTTTTAAATCAATTCTCAATTCTATGTTTAGTTAACGTAAGACTTCTAATCATACACTCCCAACAACCCCTCTTAGACGAAGCTAATGATCATTACAGCTTCCACTTGAACAGTGATTTATCCGTCCATCTTCTTTAATCAACCAAATCATAAAGGATCACAACTCCATCAAGATTTCCACCCCCGCGTGTTATGATCGTGTTTTTACCTTGAGAGCGCTACGTTTTTTTTTTGTAATCATGATCTTTCTGGGTACCCACCATGCTTCATCCTATTTTTCTTGAAGTTCATCTGGTGCGTGTACATGATTATATATATTAGAACTCTGACTCTAATAACACTTATTTAGTCTTGAGATTTTATTTTAAAAGACTAACCTATTAAGAGGAGTAGCCTAAACTGTTAAACTTATTTTATATCTAATTAATGTGGGACTTTTATTCGTATCCTCTCAACAGTATCCCTATCATAGAAAGTCGTTCATCATCGATATCTTTGCCAAATCTTCTCGTCCACTATATTTGGAGCTTTCTCAAGAGCAATTAAGTTTCTAGAGAAGTGCTAGTAATGTTCCTCCGTAGTTCCCAAGAAATTACAAGTGGAATATTTGTGGGCTAAGGTCTAGTAAATGCCTCCCTGATGCTTAAGAAAGTGGCAACTTGTTCATTAATGTGACTAAAACAAGCTGCAAAATCAGATCCCGAGGACTTTTTGAGAACTCCCAAAAAAGTGTGTTTGTCACAAAATTTCCACTTCTTACCCTACATAAATGGAAGCACTTTTCAGCCATGGAATCCATATATATATATATATATATATATATAATATAGGTGAAATTATGGATGAGTTTCTTACAAGAAAATGTGAAGTATAAAAGTTTCTTCTCTCTTATGGGCTGGAGTTCACATGTGAGAGAGTACACAAACTATATATATAGTTTTATGTATCTTTAGTACTTGCTATAGTGAAAGACTTTTGAGTTGAGTCTATGACTTGTAAATAGGGGCATGGAATCATGGAATTTCTAGCGTGAACAATAGGCAATGTTTAATAGCTAAGTATTGCTTTTAAATTAAGACCAAATAATTTATTTAATAATAATAATAATAAAAGAAAAGTTGGGGTAATTTACCAAAAGAAGATACATAAAAGAAGGAAAAACAGAAAATGTGTGGAAAGAAAGAATGCAGCCAAAAAAGAAAGTTTGGTTAAGCTATCTTGAATGCCAAAATTGGTGAGGAGACATATGGTTGATTCACAAGTTGAGCATTGAACCTCTAACGCTCCATTTGGTTGGTGTGGTAATGCACTAAAAGTTATCTCTCTCTCTCTCTCTCTCTCTCTCTCTATATATATATATATATATGTATGTATAGGTGCATACATATAGACCTTTGTGGACTTTCCCTCTTACTAAATTTAATTAACCAAGTTTTTGAATGGCTAAGCTATTACTTCTTTCATTTATGGTGGTTGTACAGTCCCACATGTTAGGTAATATAAATCTACCTGCAATAAAAATAATAAAGCTAGCTTCTTCTTTTTTTTTTTTTTTTTTCTTTCTTTTGGTCGTGGTACTATACTAATATGTAGTAGTTAAAGTTTAGTTAAGGTGTTAAGGTTATCGTTACATAAAACACCACATCAAAACTTTGCTTTGGTTAGCTTCAATTTGAGCTAAAAAGCTAAGAAGTTAAGCTCTAAACCAATATGAAGATAAAACTTCAACTAAAAATTAAGAGAAAAAAAAAACTAGCAAACGAATTAAACTTCCCTCTTTTCAACGCAAATTAGACGCCATGTTCCTTTATTCGAGAGTAAAAAATTCGAACAAGAAACAATTAAACAATCATATTCAACCACTACATAATCTCATTTTAAATTACCATCACTATGATCCATATACTAAACTTTGAGTTAAGATGTATTAATTAAACTTTACATTATTGAACTTAAATCTTAATTGTGTTTGTGTTCACAAATGGAACTCAATTAGTATGACTTTTTTTTTTTTTTTTTTGGGTTGATTTTGTAAAGGAAATATAAAATCAATGTTCAAGAGCATGACCCTTTATTGCTTTGGAGTACTAAGCCATTTAAAGTTTGATGTGAAAGTCCCCCCAACTACAATGCAAACCGAAGACCACAAAATTTCTCAACCCATGTTAATTGCCCATGGGAAGAAAGATAATCAAAAAGTCCTCCCCACATAACAACAAGATAAAAAGCAACAAAGGCAACTAACTTGGGATGAAAACAGGCATTTTTGTCTTGTTTTTGGTAGCTCATGGGTTGTTTGTCATGGTAGAGGCCAAATTCATGGAAATCAGTTACACTTTCTCTATGCTTCTAGTAGTGGTCTTTCTTTCTCTCTTTCTTTTTCTTTTTTCTTTTTTAATGTTTTTTTTTTTTTTTTTAAATTATGTTTCAAGTAGGATTCGGTATCAGTATTTATGGTGAAGTGGAGATTCTGTACCTAGTGAATTTATCCTTCTTTTAAATTTACTTTTAAAACTTTACATTTTTTTTATCTCACTTAAAATTGATTATTTTTGTATAAATTCTCTTAAAAAAATTTATCTTTTAATGTATATTTTTATTAAAATAATAGGTTGACTCTATCGTTTTTCGGTGCCCAGATATGGCTGCTATGAATACCTCCATACATTTGAAGTCAATTAGTAGAGGAAGTGATGAGGAGGGAGTGCTTTTTTTCTCAACGATGATAATGATGATGTAGTATTGGTTAGAAAACTTTGAAAGAGAGAAGGAATTGAAAAGGATCCCATTGTTGACTAGTTCTTTTTGGGACCTTTTGAAAGTCATAAGACGGCCAATTAGGGCTGGTTTTGTTTGTCTGTTTTTCCTCTTTCTTCTTTTTTTTTTTTTTTTTTTTTTTTAACTTTTCTTTCCTCCTCATTCAAACTTTGCACAATATTATCTCCCACCACTTGGAGTCATTTTGTGTGTGTGTGTGTGTGTGTGTGAATATGTAGTGGCACTCACTCTCACATAACAACAACCACAACAACAAAGAAAAAAAAAATGAAGGAAATTTTTTTTTTTTAAAAAAAAAATTACCCTTTTAACCATTACCAGTCATTTGCCTTTTTTTTTGCTCACTTTTTTTAATCCTCTGGATGGAACAAGAACCGACCCACCGACTGATATGGCCCTCTCAAATATCTCGACTATAAAAAGGCCAGCTAGCTATAGCCAACCCAACGCTGTCCTGCCAACGCCATGTATATTTACATATATATATATATATATATATAGATTGTCACAACACATTTAGTTTAATTTTTCTGTTTATGTACATTCCACTGATTGGCTCAGCATTAAAGATAAGCTTTGCCATAATAAATAGTAGATAATTGGAGCTACACGATGATGAGGACTTTGTTCTTTTTCCTCTTAACTTTTTTTTTTTTTTTTTTTTTTGGCCCTTTTGGTTTTTCCAAAGATGATTTGAAACTCTTTAGCTAGCTAGATAGCTCGGTTTAAAAATAGCTACTACCCTTTTGAATATGACACCTCATCATCTACCGTTTTGTTGGCAACGAAGAACTAGTGGCACTTAAATGAAAGGAAAATATAACTATAAATATAATTTTAACGTTTTAAAATAAAGACTCTAAATTAAAAAAAAAAAAAAAAAAAAAAAGGGAAATGGTATATATGTTAAAAATTATTATAAACTGGACACTAATAATTTTGACATGTAGAATATGATTATAACTCTTTTGAGATTAATGGAAGTTCTCTGACTAAAACCTCATATGCTTTAGACAAAAGAAAAAGAAAATTGAATGCCCATTATCGTCCACTCAATCACATAATGGGAAAAGGAAACAAAGGATAACGAGAGGGAAAAGTTAGAAGTAGTATATTCTTCAACTTGTAGTTCTGCTTGTTAGTATTACATACGAAACTTTTTTTTTTTTTTTAAAAAGCTTTATTCTACGTATTTTATTTGCGTAGAGTCTTGACTGGCAAAAGAGGATTGATAAGGTCGGTCTAGGAATATATTTTTGGCATTATACAGAGAATATAAATACTGTGCGAATTTACGGCTCAAATTGGTCAAATAAAAAAGGTTGATCGACCATTTTTTTTATCATCCTCCTCCGTATATATTCTTTTTTTTTTTTTTCCCTTTAGATGTATTTTCCTTTATAGTATATAACACAATTATAATCTCGTTGAAACTAACTCAACAACACATAAAAAGCTTGAATATAAATTCTTAAGTTTGAAATCTGCAAGAAATAAAAATTCTAAACTCTATAATGATATATATATATATATATATATATATAAATATAATGTTGGTTGCACATTACTATAAGGAGGAATATATTTCATGTTCGGCGCTTTAGTCAACACGTAAAGTTATAATTTTTAGTAGTTTGTCAAAGCAAAAGTACCGGTTATTGCTCAGAAAAGCAACAAAAACCACTTTGTTTGGTACTAAGCTGATAGTTTTGTTTAAATAAAAATAAAAATAAAAATAAAAGAAGAAGAAGAAGATCAGATCAACAAGATTAACGTCTTTTGCGGTCAAATTAATGGAAAGATTATACACTGTTGAAGCATGTATTTGATGCGAAGGCTTAGATTATAGAATTTGGGTTTGAATTAAATTATATATTTGATAAGGTGTTTGAATTGCTGGAGTTAAAAAGTGTAAAAATTTGAAATGTATTTAGAAAAAAAAAATATGTAGCTTATTTCGTTCGTCTCGAAATTTTATGCAATTTGAAAAAAAAAATTCATCTTATTTGGACTTGTATATGCAAAGTCCATTTGGGGCGTCGTGTGGAGATGACAAAACATCACATTGATTTTAAAATCCCAACTTTATATCAAACTTTCTCTCTCTTCTATTTTCAAAAAACTCAAACTTTAAAAGTTCATAACTTTTTCATTTGAAATCGAAATGCGATGATTTTTATATTAAAATACTAGTAACGACGAGAGGAACAAGATAAAATCCATTCTGTATATTTTTTTTCTGAATACATTTCAAATTTTTACATTATTTTCTATATTACATAACTTTTTTAAAAGTTTTCTCCCCAAACAAGCATTTCCAACCCAATTTTCAAAACATCATTTTCAGATGTTTGCTCAAACGGGCCCTTAAAGCCTTAAAGTTTGAGTTACAAAACTGTAATAATAACTATAAATATTGAAATTGAGGTTGACTTTTTGAAAAAAGATAAAAATTGAATTGTAAATTGTAATCCAAACCTTGGTGTCAAATATATGCTAAGTTCCTTAGTTATCCTAATTAGACTTTTATCATCTTGTTAAATGATAAACCTTTCTGACTAAAATATAAAATGGTGAAACATATTCTTGGGAATAATTAGTTATTAAGAATTTTCCACTTGAAATATATATATTAATAATGAAAGGCAAGTTGGGTTATGCCTAACCTAGAAAGAAGCAGAAAATAGGACGACCACAGACAGCTGATGAGAGGATCAGAAAACTTCATACAAGTCTTTGTGTGGACAACCCATTAATTTTTCTACTTTTTTAATAAAAGTCTTATGAAAATAATTAATATAAAACTTTCTTCTATACATGAGAAAAAGCCCTTCAAACAAGACTTTTGAATAAGCCTCATTATTTTTTCTGTTTGACATGATTTAAGTTGTCAATCTTCTCCTGATTTCTACCATACGTTATACAATAATTTTCCTTTCAAAAAAAAAAAAAAAAAAAAAAAAAAGAGATACCAAACGATATAGAAATCTATTGCTAGACATACCAATGGCCAAAAAGGATGATAAACAAATAAATAAAATTGACCAATTTGTCCTTTCATTTACTCATTTTCCTATTTGTTCCCTCTGGTCGGAAGTTCTTATGCTTTTAGTTGCTATCAATTGGTAACTTTATTATTATTTTTCCCTACAGAAGTCCAGTGGTAATTTACTCGAAAAATGTTAGTGTAAAAAGGTTAAACTCCATTAAAATCATATCAGATTAAAAAGTATCAAAATTAATTAATAAAATATTATGAAAATCTAAAGATTAATACTTATGCTTAACAGTAAAACAATTTCTCAAATCCTATCACAGAATTCTCTTAAAACGAAAGTCTAAATGTTTTCATGTTTTCCGGACGAAATGATGAGTGATGAAAATCTAAAGATGACAAGTAGTTTACACTATCCTAGTAAAGGAAAAAAAACTCCAAATGACATTGAGGCAAAGGCAAAAATTAATTTCATTCTTCTTTAATTTGAACAAGTGATCAGACCTAAACATATGCTAATCAAAATCAGTGATGAACCTGATTTGGCTATCATGCACGTCAGAGTGACAAACCAAACAACCGCCAGTTTTATGGTAGCCTTTTACCTGACTGACAGCCCATTGACATGTTAGTTCTGTACTTTGTTGTTTAGCCAATTATTAGTTTTTCATAATTATTTATATACATATATATACACACACATATATGTACCCATTTTTTAGTGAGAAATATTTAGCCATTTAGATGAAAATTAATTTTTATTATATTTTATTTTGCTTATAAGGTTATCCTATAATGAAAACGACATTTGGTCCCTACTAGATATGTGTTCCTCTAATGATGTGCCCTGTATAACAAATAGAAATTTCAACCTTTTCTTTTTTGGTAGGTGAAATTGTGAGCTTTATAGGTGCTACTTAAAAGATTAAAGACCCTTTGCTTAAGAGTGAAAAGCTTCAACTAAATGACTGAGAATACTCTAACTAATCCGAATAATTTACTTTATGAAAAAAAAAAAACTAAAATTATGTTAGTAAATACATATTAAATGAATGTGACTAAAGGGTGTGCATTAATTTTCCCTTGTGACTGCCTAATAAGCTTATACTTTGGTTCAAACCAAACCTAGCAATAATATTCTCTCAGTGAAACAAGGGATTTGCCTTTACTCAAAATATCAACTTTCCAGATTTCCCACGTATGGAAAATAAAATTTTTTATGAGTTGTCAAAATTTATTAAAAAAAAAATCAGATGCACCCTTCAAGGTATTGGAGTCAGTCTCTCTCTAAAACTTTTTTTTTTTTTTTTTTTAAGTTTTCTCTCTCTAATCCCAACTGCTAGTTGTGCAGATCTATATAAGTAAAGGTGTAACACTCACAGACAAAGAGAGAGTGGTACAGTAGTAGATAAGACTTAAGAGGAGAATTAGCTTCCTCTTCAAGAACTGTACAATGTCAGTACTAAGGAGGTGGTGGGGAGTCATTTTTTTCTACTAATAAAAAAACATGCGTTGCGGGTTGATCAACTTCCTTGAGAAAGACTTTTTCAAATAGACAATTTTTAAAAATCAACAAATGAAAAAATAAAAATAAAAATTATTTAATAAATGAATGAAAGAATGGTGGAACAGAACAAAAAAGAACAGAATAGTCAGCTAGAAGCGCTGGGAAGCTAAAAACAGAACACCCCATTAACCAGAAAATGCTTACTTTTCCTATTTAGAACTTCTCAACTTCCCAAAAAAAAAAAAAAGAATTAATAATAATAATAAAAACAAAAATAAAAATTGTAGTTCCTCCAATTATGGATGTCGGAATCAGTAGTTACAGAAGCAAAAACAGACTTGAGATAAATGAATTACAGTTAGATAGAATATGAAGAAAGAAGAAGAAAAAGAAGAGAAGAAAAGGAAGTCTATAATAAATATGGTAAATTAAACTAAAAAAAGTAACTTAAATAACAATATTGTTTCCTCATAATATCAGATCCATCCAAGCATAACCGAAAATTGCTCCAAAAAAAAAAAAAAGAAAAGAAAAGAAAAGAAAAGATGATCTGTTTTTTTTTACCTAATGGGGTTGACGAATTCTGCATCGGAAACTGCCGAGAGCTCCACTTGGCTAACAATCTCACCATCATCATCTTCCTCATCATCGTCATCAGGAGCCGGGAGATTAAGATCGATCAAGCTGATTTCTCCGAACTTGTTCGAACTTTTCTTAGTACTAGAAACCACAACACTCGGATTCTTAACATGACAGCTTGTTGTTGGTGTTTGTGTTTGTGTTCGCTGCGGTGCTGAACTAGTATTCATAGCTGTGGTATTAGCACTAACAATAACATGCGATCTCTTGTGGCCCCCAAGAGCCTGTCCGGAGGCGAAAACTCGTAAACAGACCGGACACTCGTGGATTTTCCTCTGTGATGAAATAAGAGTAGTACCTGCATTTTCACGAACTTCGGCGGCGGCTTCGTTCGCCGCCGCCGCCGCAGCGACCTGCGAAGAGTACAGCTTGATCTTCTTGTGGCCGGCTCTGTGGCCCCCGAGAGCTTGGTAAGAGCGGAACACTTTGTTGCACGTCTCGCATTTGTACTTGCCTCTTGTTCTAGTATTCCTCGAAGACTTGATCAGCTCCTCGAATTCGTTCTCGCTGTCGTCTTGTTCATCGACTTCATCGTCTTCTTCGTTGTCTTCAACTTCGTTGTCTCGGGTCCAGTTGTCTCTGGACAGCATCATCAGGCAGTAAGCGATGTCCTCGTCCGTCGCGGCGGTGTCGGAGACCGAGCTTACCGGCTCGGATTCTGATGATTTGATCATTTTCCTGCTGTTTGGGGAGGAATCTTGGACTAATTGGGCCTTGTGGTATTGCCAGTACCGGTGGTGATCCGGAGATATGGAGGAGGATTTTCTAGTCCTTTTGGATCGCCGCCGAGTCGGGTTTTTCGACGACTCGGTCTCGCTCTCTCGGTCCTGGAGGATCACCGACGACGCGGCGTCGACGGCGGTTGCGAAGGAGAATTCGGGATCTACCAAGCGAATGCTTCTCTTCGGATTCTCTCTTAGACCGTAATACAGCTCTTTCTCTTCATCCTCTTCCTCTTCTTGCTCTTCTCTCTCCTCTCCTTCTTCTTCCGATGATGATGATGAAGATGAAGCTGAATCGGCTTCTTCCTCCGCCACCGGAGGCGGTGGCGGAGGTGGTTGTGGTAGTGGTGGTGGCGGTTCTTCTTGCTCTAGCTTCGGTGGGATTGGGAGGCTCATCATGTGGGACCTCATGTGGCCTCCTAATGCTCTGCCATTAGAGAAGCTTCGGAAGCAGAGTTTACACTTGTGCTTCTCCATTTTACCAAAACAGGGCAAAAAAACAGAGGAGGAGGAGGAGGAGAAGAAGAAGAACAATTTGTTTGTTTGGTGTTTCTCTCTCTAATTTTCTCTCTTTCTCTCTCAAGAGCTTGAGAATTCTCTTCAGCTTTTCTTTTGCCTCCTCCTTTTCTTTGCTATATTGTGTTTATGAGAGAGAGTGAAAAACTAAAATAGGAGTAGGTGACAAGCATTCCTCCACCAAGAGAGTTATATACAAAGGGCAGAAAAAAAAAAAAGAAAAAGAAAAAAAAAAACTTTTATATTGTGTTTGTTCCTTTTTTTTTTTTTTGTTGATTTGGTTGTAAAAACCTTTATTTGTTTTTTTTTTCCTTTTTTTTTCACATGAAAAACGGAAAAAAAAAAATAATTAATATCTTAATTAATTAAAGCGTATGCATGAAGGGAGAAAAGAGCGACATGTAACATGCGAACCTTGCCCGTTTCTGTATTTATTCCCACCATCTTTCACCTTTAAATTCACCACTTTTCTACATTCCCAAAAATACCCTTTTTCCATATCAATATCTCGGTAAATAAATTTAAAAAAAAAACCCCCACTTCCAATCGTTCTTTTCCCATTTTTCTTGAAAGAAAAAAAATATGCAAATTTTAATAGTATTGGGAATATTTATTCAAAGAAGGGCATTTTGGTAAATGAGTAGGGGTTACCAGAATAAACCGGTGGCCTGCTTGTCCAAGTCAAGGGAAACTGCTGGGTTTGTTGTAACGACGAAGCAGAAATATAAAAACACAAACCCCAAAAGAAAACGGACCCCACCTCTATTTAAACATCACCCAGCTGTGACCTATACTCGATAACAAACACACACCATTCCTCCTTTTGAAAGCCACCACGCATAACAACCGAATCGACGTGTCACCACCAAACCAAATCATCAATGGACCCCACTTCATCCAAATTACAAAAATAGCCACTTTCCTTTGATGATACAGTTACTGTATAAATAAAAAAAACATTAACCCCAAAAATATATAAATATTATAACTGAATCTCATTGATTTTATTTTTCCGATTCTATAAACCTTTTTATGCCGGTGATTTAAGGCCATTTGTCCTCCTTTTTCTTTGTCCCACCAAGTAACAACATACTCATTTTGTTACAATTTGTTTTAGAAAACTGAAATTTATTATTATTATTATTTTTTTTTGGGTTTGGGTTATTAGAATTAGTTTTCCATTAATTTTGGATCTTTAGTTGGAAGTTGTGAGATGTGATATCATAACCTTATCGAAAGGATAACTAATGAGACAGAAAATTTAGAATAACAGATCTCGATTGTGAAAATGAAAGGTAGGAAATGAATGGGAAACTAACCTCCTCTCCTCTCTCTTTGGGGTGAGGAAGGAGAGGAGTATTCTAAGGGGGATGGAGAGTAGATGCCGTTTTGTTAGGGGTTGGTAGACCAAGTCCTATTCTTTATGTGCTCCCCACAATTTTGATTCTAACAAGCCCCGTCCATGTGGGTTATTAATTAAATTACACATTGTTGAGTAAGCAATCCTCATTAGAAATAACAATTATAATGCAAAAAAAAAAAAAGAGAGAGAGAGAGAGAGAGAAAGAGAGAGAGATATGAGCTTGGTACTTGGACTTTGTTATGAAAGCGCCATGTCAAAGTACTAACACCGAATTTGTTGGTCTTTCTTTATTTCTTTTCTCTTTATTTTTCTCAATTTTATTTAATTCCAGCCAGTAAATGTCATTGTCAACTATGTTGTAATAGAGCATTAGCATCTTATTGGGCTTAAGTAGCTATAGGTAAGGCTAAGTATGTAGAGATAAATATTCTTCCTTTTTTTGGTATTTTTTGGTATTTTTTTTTTTCACTCAATATTGTATTGAGAAAATTGTAGTAGAGGTAAGTTGATAAGTTAGCATAAAAATGGGCTTTTAAAAATATTTGTTGACATCCACGTGTCATGCATGGATATAGAAAACTTTTGAAAGAACCCAAAGGTTGTTTCTTTAATGAAAAAATTCCCTTCATCATGCATGTAAGATCCACTCCCACTAGAAACGTGATTAGTATTATGTTCATGTAACAATATATATATATATATATATATATGTATGTATATATTTCCCTTCTTAATTTCCTTGTGACTGACTTTGGATATGAATAATTAATCTTATGAATTTAGTGTTTCATGTGATACCATAACCATCTAAATGCAATTCTTTTTCCTCAATGTCTCTTTCAAACTTGTATTATAACACCTACTTTATTTCGCTTTATAAAAATTTAAAAAAAAAAAATGGAGGAAACCTATTTTTTAGACTAAATTTTGCAGTTTAAATCAATGAATCCTATCTTCTTTTTTTTTTTTTTCAAGATTATTTATACAAATGACTTCTAAGGAAAAATTGTGCCAATTTTAACGTACACAATTTGGTCAATCGTTTCTGGACGGACCATTTTTGTCAAGTTTCAAAACATCATAATAGTCTAACGTATGCCGGAGTGCCAAATTGAACTAAGGTGTATTCTTCTGAGGCAAATTGTGTAAAAATCTTTCTATTTATTATTATTTTTTTAATGACAATACAAGAAGTGTCCATCACAAATAAAAAGGCGAACATTTGTTTGTCCTCACTTTGTTAACACTTTAATTTTAGGCCAAAATGTCAGAAGTGTGAACTTCTTTTCCGCAATACAAGCATGAGTTGGCAAAAATGTTCAACCTCTAAATTCAACAAAAAAACAAATAACAATTTGGTAGTCGAATTTTCGCATATACTGTTGGTAATAACTTTCTTCATGTTCTGATTCCTTTCAAAGGGTCGTATTCACAAACGGCTTTCATTCGTTGGGGCTGATTTTTAAGATCCATTAGTTGATTTTGTGAAAAAAAGAAAAAAAAAACAAATAAATAAATAAATAAAATAAACATTCTGTTCTTTTGCTTTATTTATTTTTTATTTTTTATTTTTTTATAACCTACTCTGTTTGTTTGATCCTGGAATTTGATATTAAAATTTTGGAACCAAGATTGGAACTTTTTCACTTTGCAGCCTCGACGGTCTTTTTTTTTTTTTTTTTTTTTAATGGGATATATAATAGTGTTGCCTCCAAAATTTATTATCCTTTGATAAGTTATTGCCTTTTTTTTTTTGACAATTAATTTACTAAACATTCTAAATTAATGTAATATACCTCATTTTACTTTCTTTTAGAGTTTATATTGGATTTGAAAATTCTTAATTGAAAATGGGGCTCAACATCTTCGCGTTAGGTGCACGTGAGTTTTTCATAACCCATTGAATATTTTGTAAAACTACATTTTTTTTAATTTACTTTTTGCTCTGTTTTTCTTTTTTCTTTTTTGTTTTTTTTTTAAGATACACCGTACCTATTTATGGGACTCTGAATTTAATATCAGAATATTGGAATCCAGATTTGCTTTTCTTTCACTTTGAAACCTAACATTAATTAAATACCTTACGTGATGAAAATTAAAATTTAATTAGCAGATTATTTTTTTTTTATGTGCATGAATTGTACCATTCAACATTACTACTCAGCAAGGTGCTCTGTTTTTTCATTTATATGCAATGACTACTCTGTTTTTTTTTTTTTTGCCCCCAAATAACTATGGAATTTAATATTAATCAAGATAAGCACTTTATTTTACGTGGGTTTTCTTTTAGCCATTTTTTTTTCCCTTTCTATTTATCTTCTCTAATGACGTGCCTTGAAGAGTCCTTTCTGCAGTTAATAATTGCGTTTAATGAGTTCTCAGAGACCATGAACGAGGTCCTTAAATAAGGGCCTTTTTTTTTCTTTTTTTATTTTTTAACTTATTAAGAGACTTACCAAATCTGGATTTTGCTCTTTAATGGCAGTAAAATATGCAATTAATCTCGAGAAACAGTTTAAAGATCTCACACATTAAGCTAAGTCATTAACACCATAATAATTTTGTTATAATTCCTTTTGAGTTATGTTATTTACTTGGCACCGTTTAATTTTTGCTACTTATAGCCCTATCAATAAATTTTTTGGCAAACATTTGCAAATAATAAATAAATAAATAACTAAATTCCACGCCACGTTACGCATGCTATCTGACATTTTCAGATCTTTAATTATATCTTTTATATAGTATTATTTTTGTCTTCATAATATAGAACTTTTGAGTATTTATAATTTGGAAATTCTAAGGCGGTGAGAGTAATTTTTTTTTTTTAACTACGGGTAGAAATTGTGTTTTAATTAAAAAGTAAATAAATATTTGATTTATAATTTAGAGTAATTTGATATTCAGTGTTATAAATTTTAATCGTGAATATTTATAAACGAGACTGTTAAATTTAATCTTATTGTTAAAACACATTATTTTTACCGGTAATTGAAAGGTATCTTCACCATCCGAACTTTTCCATGTGTTTATATATATATATATATATATATATATATATTGATAAATAACTTTTCCATATATTTTGTTTGCTCATCAATGTTGGAATTATCGATATGAGCATGCTTTACAACCTTACCAACATAAAAGAGAGATATCGTCATTAGTTGGTTATGTCAAGCACGCTGTCTAGTATTTTTTATTATTATTATTATTATTATTATAAGATGATGATTTAGATTTTCTTTCACTCATTTGACGGGAATTTTTTAGAATTAAAAAAAAGAAAGAGAAAGTAAATTCACCAAAGTCATCAAATTGAATACCTCCACGCGCGCGCAAGGATATGTCCAAATTAGGATTACTCGACAATAGTAAAAACAAATTTGATTATTGGTTTGTTAAGTTGAGAAAAGCATATGGAAAAAAAAAAAAAAAAAAAAAAAAGGAGAGTGATACATTTCTCATTGAGTAACTTATGAATAAAATAATTTATCAAAAAAACTTATGAATAAAATAATGAAAAAGCAAGAAGAAGGTGAATGTGCAAGCATTGATATAAGGTGCTAGCTGCCATCATAAGGAAATATATAGCTTAACTAAAGACAATATAAACTTTATGCAATTTGCATATCATCTTTTTCTTTCTTTTTTTTTTTTTTTTTTCCTTAAAAAATAAATCGAAGGGATTAAAACTCAAAACCTCAATATCAAAGGACTTTAGGTATGAATAACCTGTCATTGATGTACTTTGTGTGTGTATATATATTGAAAATAAGTCTGGGTGTCTTATGTTTTCTAAAAAGATTTTTTTTTAATGTTTTAGTTTTGCAAGTACGTTTTTTTTTTTCTTTTTCTTTTTAATATAATTTTTCTACTATTAAAAAAAGTACTGTGTATTTTTTTTTTTGGAAGATAGAAATTATATTTCAAAGCACGAAAGACAATACATTCATCATCAATTCACATACAAAATCTCCTATTACAGAAAACTTAACATAGAAGATAGATAATCAATTTTATCAGTAAATTCAAACGATGCACAAGAGAAAATAACATATACCAAACTCCATTAATGAAAGATTGTATACGAAAAAAATGTACACAAATGATTCTTTAACAAATCTTCTATAATTGATGAAAAATCTAACCAACTAATGACAAAAAAATCCGTAGCACAAAAATCACACAAACAACCATAAAGAAACAAATCTTGCGGACAATAGGAAGCTTTATTTGACATGATTCATATGATGATGGTTATTTGCTTTAATCTAATTCCAATATGGAATCCTTTTAGATTGATGAATAAAGATAAAATAAGCAAATGAAGTTATAACTTGTAACGCATCATAGTAAACTTGCTCCTAATTAATAGTACTTTAAATTGTCACATATTAAGGGGATTGGAAACTTGAACATGATCAAGACAAAAGTTCACATGCAACTGCATATATACGTGTCCCCAAATTTCCGATATTTTGAATATTTGGATGCCTCTTTTCGTCATGATCTAAGATACATCGTTCCTAGACATACCCAAAAAGAGAGATAGAGAGAGAGAGAGAGATTAAGAAAAATATTAATGTTTTATGATATGATCCTCTACCTTGTCATCTGCCAGCTCGGATGTTGTTAAATTCGTTTTCATATAGGCTGAGATTTTGAGTTTACAAAATAGTAAACAGGTTAGATCTTTTTCCAAAAAAAAAAAAAAAAAAGTTTGAACCATATTTTAGCGTGATGCTAAACAGTTTAGATGAATGGTCGCATTGATTGAATTTTTTTTTTTTCAAAGGTTAGGCAAGCCTAACTGTGTCATACATAACTTTCGAACATCTAGACTATATAATGAAAAATCAAAGATCACATAAAAAAAATCTTTTAACTTTTCTGTAATTAATTGGACTATATCTGCAATCACGATATATATCTTTAATTTTTCTATATGTATTAGATGCTTGGATTTGGAAGGATGCTAATCTTGCATTAAAAAAAAAAAAATCAACTCTATGTTTTCACATTGACATTGCATGAATTTCTTAGCTGAAATATTCTAAGATGAAGAGAAATCAAACCTAATCTTCACCTGATCATAAAGTGACAACATTGACAACAAAATCTTTTTATGTTTCACGGGTAGACGGGTTGTGGCGGCTGGATTGTCGGGTCAAGAATTTCTACTCCTTTCTTGGTCTAAGAAAATTATACATGCGCACACACACACGGTAAAGTTTATATTTGATAGCTATCTAAGAGTCCAACTTTGATTTCTAACTTTCTAGAAATTTATAGCACTCATTTGTATTTGGTTTACCTATGATCTGCTCAATGGATTTGGGTAGAACTTTATTCCCAAAAAATTAACTTAAAGCACGAGGATATTCAATCCACATGTAAACAGTACGATAGTCTAATAACTTAATCATGAGGGACAAACCCTCTCTTGCACCTAGCATGTCATGCAAATGGGTTAAGATACAAATCCAAACATCGCCCATAAAATCTAGTTCTAATACCAAATTAAATGAGCTTGGGTAAAACTTATCCTCAAAAGTTAGCTCAAGGTGAGAAGATATCTACCTAATCAACATATGAACATCACAATAACCTAGCAATTTAGTGATATGAGATAAGTTCACAATCTAACACAGTCCATGATCACTTCCTCAAGTTATTTGTTAACTTAAGTAGAACTCATCCCCAAAAACTGGTTCAAGGGAGGTACCCAATTCACATATAAATTTCATAATAGTTCAATAACTTAATAATGTGAGATAAATTCAACCTCTAATAACACCATTCATATGCTAATGTATCAAGAGTGCGAAATATAGAACGAGATAACTATTATCGTCTATGAAGATCTAACTTTGATACTATATTATAAATGGATTTAAGTAAAACTCACATTTAAAAACTAACTCAAAGAAGATTGTATCTAATTTATATATAAATATCATAATAATCCAATAATTTAGTTATATGTGAAAATTTTAACTTCTAACGGTTTCTTTGACTTTTACCAGACAGAACTTATTATTAGCCAAAGACTAGAGAACAAGTTAGGTGCTTGGAGAATCAATAGAAAGCCGCCATAGAATTCTAATAATAATAATAATAATAATAATAATAATAACGAATAATTAATAATGAATAATAAATAATAGAAGCCGCCATAGCCACTTCACGGTGGTCGGTATAAATTACCAGCAAAACTAAATGTTAGTGGAATCCTGAGTTCGCATTGTAAACAATGGCATACTTTTCACTCCAACGTCACAAATGCTTGAGAGAGCAATTTTCTTGTTTGTATTAAAAAAAAAAAAAAAATGTAGTGTTACACTACGAGGAATTGCAACTTTGTTAAAGACGAAAGTTTCAGCTAACGACATTTTACAAATCACGTACGTGTTCCACTCTACAGATGAGGTGAAAAAACGGGCCTTTCGGCCCGGACCATTATAGATGAAGCGGGCCAGACCGGACCCATCCGGAGGCGACCTGTAGCATATATACAACTTGAAAATCATTACAATAATTATTACATGATTATGTTATTTCTAAGATGTTCTAAAAAAATTTCTATATTCCTATTTCACACATATAAACATGCCATTACCCATCCATAATAACGTGAACAGGTTAATTACTAATTATATATCTTTATTTTTAAAAAAATTTGGAAAAATTGTATCAAATATTATATTTTTTTAAATACTTTTGAAGTTTATAGCAGATTTTTTAAAAGATGATAAATTATAGCATATATATTTTCTCGTAAATCCTTGGATTTCTTGAATTTTTTAGAAAATAAATGGATTTATGATTAATTTTTAATAACAAATTTATGTGCAGAATGTTATGTTAGAGAGAGAAAGAGGGGGAATGAGATGAGAGAGAAGGGGGGAGGAGTAGGGGATTTTTTTTTATATTATATGGTTATAAATTTGATTATACTATTTATTATTATCTTCAAAATTTATATAATTTACTATTAGTCTTTTCAAGAATGTTATTTTGCTCTTTCTTCTAAAAATCTACATGTAATGGCATATGCAATTCTATAAGTAACTAAATATGAGAATTATGTGGTCATTTGAAGTTACAATCCCCACCCATAGCCCCGCTCTTTATTGTTGTTTGCCCGCTTTGCCATTAGAAGAAGAAGAAGAAAGGGGGGAAAAAAAAAAAACCATAGCCCTATCCAACCTCCCTCCCCATGTCATTAGAACCAAAGGGTCTTAATTAGGCAGGTTAATTACTAATATTAATTAACCGCCATGAGTCTTATTAGTTCTAATTTTATCTTCCTTCTTAATTTCTTTTGGAAAAGTTTAATTAGGGAAAGGACAATTAGTTGATAACTCTCTTGAGATTTGTTTCACTGCGGAATGGGGCATGGTGTACTATTTCCGGTGCCCCACCCAAGTTCTCTCAACTTAATTACAACACATTTTTGCCCGCCTTATTGTATAATGCCAAACAAAAGAAAGACGTCAAAAGTACTAAATTAAAAGAAAGATTACGTAAAATGAATATTATGTTTTATAGACCACTCTAGTTATCAATTAAAGAATGGATTTATGTTAGTTTTCTCTGTACAATTCTAATTTTATCGGATGTTTTCAAAGGTGAAAATTTAACTATAAGTACTATGTAGTCGATAGATGGTTAATTTCATCCTAAATCTAGGAAGAAAATTTATGACTACTCGACTATCTTGTTAAGAACTGCAAAATTATAATTAGAAGGAGACTATGAATTATGTTGAGTGACCACAATCTAGTACCAGATGACATATATATATATTTGTGTGTGTGTATATATATTTATATATATATAAGCTGTTTGACTAGTAGATTAATGGACGGACAAACTGTGAAACTTGAGCCATGATTAATAGTGAAAGCAAAAACATAGAAACTTTTTTTTAAAAGTAATTTTTTTAAGAGCTTGCCGGATTTTCAAAAAAGGAAGTGAATTATGGTGACTTGTCGAGTGGCTACAATCCCCATATCTATGATATCATATGTTATATATATGTTATATATATATATATATATATTATATATAGTTGGTGGGGACAACAAAATTAATTTAAGAACTCTCAAGGCCAGCTTGATTAAGAGTCCCTGGCTATAGCTAGCGATTTAGGCGCAATGAGATTATTGTTCTTAACCATTATTATTGTTTTCCCTGACTATGAGAATAACTGGTTACCTTTGATTGAAATCCCTTCTTTTTTCCTTTCCCAAAAAAAAAAAAAAAAAAAAAAAAAAAAAGGAAGAGAAAAAGAAAGAAAGCACTTTTGCATAATATCAACTATAAAATCTCTATGAAAAGCTGGACCCAAAGTGGGCCTATAAGTGATCTAGACCTGTGATACATATTTACTTATTTTTTAAACTCGTATATGCTATGCTTGGTAGTGGTGAAAAGTTGGAGGAAAGAACAGATGGAGGGATTTTTGAAGAGGAAAAAAAGTTGTAGATAGTTTGATTAAAAAATAAAATAAAAAGAAGCAGAGGAAGTGTACAAACAAAGTGCTTGCGTTTGGATATAGATTGTATTTAAATTAAATGTTTACATTCAAATTTAGAATTTAAATTGCATATTCAAATTAAATGTGCGTTTGGATAGTTTTTGTTAAAAGTAATATTTGAATACTATATTAAAAAAAAGTGGAGAACAGATTTTTAAAATATGAAAATTTTTATTTGGATTTGAGTTGAATTGTTATAAATAGTGAAAATATTTAAATACTCTTCAATGTTTCATTACCAACCAAACACCCATTTTATTAAAGTTAAATAATAGTTTTTGGAGATTGGTAATCCAAACTAATAGAAAATAGCTTATGGATTCCACTTCTTTTTCCCCTCTTTAAGAAAGTTGAGAGGTTTTTAAAGAGAAAACTTGTTGTATACTTATATAAATAGTTAAATTATTTTCTTGTCCTTATTTTTAAATAAATAATATTTATGAAGTGATAAAATAATCATTTACTTGATCTTACCTTTTTTTTTTTGGCCCCCCCTTATTATCATTTCAAACCATATATATAGTGGAAAAATAACTTATTTTCTATCACTCGTATTATCTATCCCTCTTTTTTTTTTTTTTTTTCCTTCCCACTTACCAAAAGGAGAGTAAATCCAAAAGAAATTTTCTTAATCCACCGAATCCAATAGCAATGGGCAAGGTAGACTACTCCACATCAAAGTCATATCTATATACGTTTATCGATATATATTCTATGTACTTATTCTTTAAAAACTGTCACTAATGGTTCTTGAGATAATATTTTTAAAAGAAATTATGGTTATAGCTTACGTAATGTCCAGATAAATCATAATGTTGTAGAGTGCCATGAAAAGTGCAAAGGTGGGTACCAATAGATTGGAGGCAAATATGCAATTTGCTTAATTAAATAGCGTTTACTTTACAAAGAGGAGTGAACAACTTCCAAAGTCATACTTTTAATGGCAGGCATTTTGTGGCTAGATTCTACTTAAAGATTGGGACCCTTCTTGGAGAATTTTTTTTCTCTCTTTTTTTTTCTTTTTCTTTTTTTTTCTTTTTCTTTTAAGGGGACAAAATAAGAAGATCTATCAAGTTTAGATCCTAATGTAATTTCCACCCGCAAGACCTAGTTCCAACAACCACTCTTTCAAAGATTTTTTTTAATTATTTTAAATTTAAGGATATGAGATTCAAAATTTGCATCTATTGTGACGAAATTAAATATAGAAATACTATGATAAAATGCCTATTAATGAGATAAATTTTACCATCAGATCTTCATCGATAAATTTTTTTTCAATTTGATATATATATTTATCAAGATTAAGCTGTAGAAATTAAATTAAAGTTAAAAGCGTAAATTTCTAGTGGCATGTACTGATCAATTTGAAGGTGAATTGAGTGGTTGGTTGGTATAGAATATGATTGGATTTGTTGCCAATAACCATGAGCATGTTTATAAGAGTACTAGTACTGTTAGTAATAGTACTAGTCGATGTGGTAGCTAGTAGTAGAGTGGTTGTTAGGCCTTTTGATATAAAAAATAATAAATAAATAAATAAAATAAATAAAATAAATAAATAAAATTAAAAAAAAGGAGCAAAGCACGCACTAGTGGAAATTGAGCTAAGACAAGTGTTAATGCATTTATTACTTTTTTCAGCATATTAAACTTACTTTCTATCTAAAGTCAAAGATGTCGTCTCTTTGGTGAAATCTAGTGATTTTATTGCTAAAACATGTATTATATAGTCATCGTGAATCGTGATTCATGCTCTTACACACACATATCACACGGTTTATTCGACAAAACTTTCCTTTTCATTTTTTTTTTTTTAATTATGACAACTTATTCTTAAAGTATTTAGATGGTATGTCAAAAAGTGTTTCTTATTTCTCCAAAAACTTATAGTAAATTCTATAAAAATAATTAAAAGAATACTTTTCTGAGTAAACTAACTTGTACGAGTGTTTTAATAAGACAATATATAAACTTTATTCTAACCTTTGATATTTATTAAAAAAATTTAAAATAATTTTGATATATGAAAACTCTTTTAAAAATATGGTTCTAGCCACTTATTGAAAAATAATAACTTTTACTTTTCTTTTTCTACAAAGTAAAAACAAAAATAAAAACTCTGTTAAATAATATCATATACACATATATATAACATAGGTATTCTTTCTAAGATAAGTATCACATTAATATTTATATAATAAAAAAAGTTGGAATCGTTCTATTATATATATATACATACACACACATTTTTTAAAGAAGGCTGCATCAGGGTATGACTATGTGATATGTCAAGATTCCTGGCCTTTCAAGTAACTCAACATGAAATAAGTTTACCTTAGTAGTCTTAACTAATTTATAGATATTATATATATATATATATATATTGCACTTTATTATCAAGTATTTGATCATGACCTTTTCATTTTCTCTCATTCTTTATAATTTTAAAATTATTTCCAGCTGGTTTAGTATTATTTGTTGATCTTCCTGTGGACTAACTCTGCTTTATTACTTACTCCCAAATAATTCGAGAATGTGTTTACTAAGCAAAGCAATCTAATTAATGAGAAGTTCCAACATGCATGTTTTCTTAAAGCACTTTGCATAATTGCACGTAATGTTGGGGAAAGTGCTTACAACATTTTGATATAATGAAACATGTATATATAATTTACATAGCTTATAAAAAACATATTAACTTTCTTTATAAGAAGAAAAGAAAAGAAAAGAAAAGAAAAGAAAAGAAAAAAAGGAGTGAATTAGCTAGTCTTATATATCTTTTGACCATCTAAAATACTCAAATAAGAAGCTTGTGAGTCAAAAGTACTACATGAAAATCTAAGCTGAAAAGAGCAAACAAATTTAAAATACTTTATAGTCTCTAGTCCAAGAAATATTTGAGTTATATATCAATGTTGTAACCTTTGGAAAGTAATATCATTCTCTTATATATAACAAACACACACATAGAATATATATGTATCTACAAAAATAAAAAATAAAAAGGAAGAAGAAGAAGAAGGTATACATGAGCTAAAGTTTTATAGGAGGATTATTGGTAGTAAGTTGGGAAGCCAATGAAAATGGCCAGGTACGTAGTCCACCGCACGTCCTCTCGATCGGTCCCTCCAATAAAAATGTGTTCCCATGACAGACCAATGGATGACTGCTACGTGGCAGAATGGTAGCCCACGATTGAGCAGACCACCACCACCACCACAAGCATCATCACCACCAGGACCACCACCAAGGCCAAATCAGTGTTTGAAAAGAGACCCCACAATTGCCAATTAAACCGGTCTTTGTTGTCCTCCTAATTAAGTCAACGTTTAGCCAACTTTGAGTACTAATAATAAATCTTATGGTAGTGCGCGAAACATGCTACAACACAGGCTCTCTTTTTCCCACTTGACATGTGTCTCTCTCTTCCTCTCTCTCTCTCTCTCTCTCTCTCTTTACACGTGCAGTGTGTTCAGTTCCGCACAAGCTCTTGTTATTTTCTTTTTCCGAGATTTTTATAAGAGTATCTGAAAAAATACATTATCTAAAATTCTATTTAACTTAACCGTACATAACTATATGATAATACCATTTTTTTTTGGGGTGAAAAATCGATATCAGAAACTGTTTATTATGCAAATATGTTTTATCTCTCGATATGATTTGCATCAGATACAATAATAAAAAGCATGTATTATTAATACGAAACCCTATGTTAAAGGGACCTTGTTTTTTTTTTTTTTTCCCTTTGTTAATGCACAATGTCTCCTTTGTTCTCAATCTAATTGGGCACTAAGTTTGTGCTCATCTTGCTCAGACAGCACCATAGCTGAAGCAATGAACTTAGTTAAGTCAACATTTTTAGTAAAAGGGCAATTATTTATCAGTCACCTTAACGCATGTACACCACCGTTTCCACTTTTTAAATAACTTTATTTAACTAGCTAGTTTCACTATATTTATTGCTAGACAACTGCAGTATAACGATAATTTTATATCTGATTTTATTATAAGATGTAGAGTTCAGATAAAATGTTTCACTTTTACTATAACCTTGCCAAAAATCTAATACATTTGGAAATAATTACACAGTATAAGGTAGAAGAATTTATTCATGTTATCCAAAACTAATAAAAAAATTCCTAAGTACAAATTTTTTTATTAAGAAAATATAAAATGTCTGATATGAATCCAGGGCGGGCGCGATTTGGTCCTGCTTGACCCACAAAAAAAAATACAATTATAAAATAAAATAGATTAACAACAAGAGTATTGAATTGTATGAGCATGTGGAGATCAGAGGGATTAATTACAGTTCTTATTACAAAAAAAATTATTATAACAAACAAAAAAAAATTTGAAGAGAGAGAGAGAGAGAGTACGGGGAAAGTTTACTCGTACATTGTTTTTTTATTGTTATTTTTATTTTTATTTTATAGCTTTTGACAAAAGTTTGTTGTTGTTTTTTTTCTCCAAGGGCCAGCTCCAACGTCAGTTGTTGAACCAATCCCCACCTGCAACCACGATGACGAGTCCTCACTCACGTTCATATCCTTAAGCTCACTTAGCTTCGCTAACTTCACCTTACTGTCAGCTTCATCCTCCACCACCATCGTCTGATTATGATGTTGATGATGATGATGATGATGATGATGATTATTGTTCATGATCTGCACCGTCGATGCAATCCTCGCATTACTATTAATAGTGTTGTTGTTGTTGTTGGTGTTGTTGCAGTCTTCGTTGTGATTCACGTTGTCAACGTCGACGTTTTGGTGGTGGGAGTGACGTTGTTGATTAAAATGATGATTACGATCTTGAATAATAATGTTGTTATCCTTTTGATGATTACGATCTTCTTTCGCCGATGACGATGCTCCTATCCACGGCTGTAAGTAGATCTCGGTCGACAACAATGCCGTCTTGACATCCATTACTGGAGCCGGCAGATTAAGGTCGAGCTTCAGATCAAGATCCTGATGATCGTGATCATGGAGGTTCTGATTATGGTTATTATTATTGTTGTTAATGATCATCTGCTCGTTGATGCTTTCGTGGAACTGTTGGAATTTCGCCAATGCCGAGGTGTCCGGCGCGTTCGACGTGATCCAATGGCATCTCTTGTGTCCTCCCAACGCCTGACCCGAGGAGAAAATCCGGTGACAGATCGAGCACTCGTGGACCTTCGATTTCCTCTTCGATGTCGAGGCTAATGTGTTTGCCCCGCCGCCGTGGTGATGATCTTGTGTCGCCGCCGCCGCCGCCATTAGGTTTGAGCTCGATTTGGTCGGGAAAAAACTCGTCGTGCGTGATGACGTCGTCGTCGTCGGCGAGGCTTTCGTCGGGGGCGGGCCCGTGGTGGTCAAGCCGGGCGGCGAAGCAGCCTTTAACCTTCTTGTGGCTGGCTCTGTGTCCCCCCAAGGCTTGGTGGGAATTGAACACTTTCTTGCAAGCTTTGCATTCGAACAAACCCTTGTTGTTGCTGTTACTCGCAACTCCTTTAGCCTTGTTGTTCATATTCATTACGTTGTTCTTGTTGTTCTCCGGAACCCTAAAGGAAATCGGAGCGATGAAATTCATGATGTTCCTTCTCTGCTGCGCCTCTTCGTCTTTGCTTGCCGAGGCGCAGGACTCCTCGGGCTCCGCCGCCGCCACCGCTGTCTCTGTCGGATCAACCGCAGCATTCGAGAGCATCATCAAGCAATTGGCTAGGTCTTCTTCCTCGCTTGAAGGGCAATGAGAATTGTTAATAATGTTGTTACTGTTCATCATCAAATTGCCCACTTTCGCCCTAAACGATCTCTTTCGCTTGGACCAGTTACCGCAGCCTCTGCGGTCGTCGCCGGAGTCAGCCGGAGAGGAGACGAGGGACTCGGCGTCCTCGGAGCTGCATTTGCCGTGTTCGAGGAAGGATTTCCAGGACAAGAACTCCTTGCCGCAGTTCTGGCAGGCCCGGCAGCTCCTTAGGCGGTTAGGATTTGTCCTCAAGGCGTACATGCGCTTGTTGGTTGGCGGAACGTTTCCCGCGCCGGCGGCGAGCTTGTCCTCCCAGTCGCTGGCTGCGTCGTCGTCGTCGATGTGTCCGCCGCTGTCGTCGCCGATGCCGTGCGCCCTCATGTGCCCTCCCAACGCCCGACCGCACCCAAACCCTTTCTTGCAGATTCTACAAAAGTGCTTCAAGTTTGTTTGCTGCTGGTCCACAATCAGAGCCATACAACAATGTCCCAAAAGAAAAAGAGAGGAAAAAAAAAAAAAAAAAAGGAACAAAAGAAAAGAAAAGAAAAGAAAAGTAACAAAGAGAGAAAAGTGAATTGGGTTAAGATGACATATATTTATAAACATATAAATATACAAAGTATATAAATATATAAATAATGGAAGATGATGATTTTATTGAGAGAGAGAGAGATGAAGTTTGTTTGTTGTAGTGAGAGATAGAGGATATTGGTGAAAATTATAGTAGTCTCCTGGTTTATAGTTGAAGTATTGGTTAATTTGTGGTGAAATTGGTGGATGAGAGAGAGAGTAGAGAGAGGAAGTAGTGAGAGGAGTGTTAGTATGGTGACAAGTGGAAGGAGGGTCAGAGAGAAGGGTCAGAGACTTTTTCTACGGACCCCTCTCTCTCTGTTTTTTCTTGGGGCGGCACGCGGTGGCGCCGCCGGGTCAAACCCAAACCCAAAGGCCAGGGTTATCCGTACATTGCATTTTGCTCTAATTTTATTTGTCGTAACCTCCTATTGTATCTTTCTGTCTATATAATGTGTATTGACATATGTGATAATGTTAGAGAGAGAAAGAGAGTGTTAGAGAGAGAGAGAGAGAAGAGAGTGAAAGAGAGGAAGAGAGTGAGTGGTTCTAACTGCCATACCTATTCATATCCCTTCAATTCCAAGCCAAGAAAACTAACCCAATGCTTCTCCTTGTCTGTCGGTTGGTTCAAGCTGCTTTTTCGCTCTATAAAAACTAAACTAAACTTTTCTTTTCTTTCTTTTTCTTTTTCTCTTTTTTTTTTTTTTATAACAAAATACAAAAAAAAAAAAAAGTTCAATTTAGTAGCCGTGTATTAGTATTAATTAGCTAATTAATCATATTAATCCCCGAGTGAGAAATTTTCTCTTTGAGCTCAATTTTAACCAGTATTATATTGTGGACGTCTACATGCTAAAGTTGCCGTAGTACTCTACAAGTTTGCCTAGTCAAGTTTCTTGTAAAGTAATTAATTTCTTTTTTGTTTACCATTTTAATTTTAACTAAAATTTGGAACCTTCATGGCCGGTGAGTCAACCCTGAAAACTTTCTTAATCTACGTACTATAAATATGACCCGGGGTGTTAGGATCTCCATCCTTTCATGCATGAACGTACATTGAACATAGGTACCTTAGTTAAATTATTTCTATTTTTTAAAAATTTCCTTTTTATTTTTATTTTTTTTAACGTTCGAGTTGATGAACTACCTGTATATAACCAACCTAAAAATATGTATCTTTCGACATTAATAAGTTAATGTTTAGCTACCATAACTGAGCTATAACTATAAGTACATGAGTACCTTTTTTAATATCTATTTATTAAAAATATAATAAAAAAAATTCACAAGTTAAAAATTTTTGGAAGCTCCTCCAATTTCTCCTCTCCAGCTATGATTTATATATTATATATACATACATACATACATATATATATATATATATATATATATCATTTACAAGCATAACAGTGTATTTTTTTAAACTAATTCATTAAGGGGAAAAAAAAGAAAAAAAAGCCTAGGACAATGAATTACTGAAAGGGAGTCATATGGTCCAACTTTTCGATGAATTGCCGAGAAAGCAAATTATGATTTCTTACCAATTAATATATCGCAATAGTTTTCCAATAGCTAGGATTTTGTTTATAGTTTTTGAGTACTGCATTAATATTGACTGTCACTTATAAGTAAGTCTTATATATGATAATATCATTAAATTAATCTTGGGGATCAGGATTTGAGACAGTTATATCCTTTGCACACCAACTTTTCGTTTTGGCTGGATCATTATGATTAGAAGGGAGTCTATATAGTAGGTTAATTTGAGTCCAAAAACAGAAAACAAGTTATCTCATCTCGTGACAGTCTAGCTAGCTGGTGATATATGTAGATGTTGACATATATCCAATTATAAATACATAAAGTAAAGTAGTACTGGGATAAAATAAATAATCTAGTCAAATGACGAAATAGTAAGTAGAGCAATTTTATATATTAAACTAACTTAATTCCTACCTAATAAAATAACAACAATCTGATTACTTAAAATTAACTCGCGGTTTCAGTCTTTGATCAGATTGGAATATCATCACCTTTTTTTTTTTTTTTTTTTCTATTATTCATTCTGATCACATCAGATTTGCTAAATTTCAAAGTAACGTTGATATATAAGAAAATATTTTATTGTCAATATGAAATTAAAAATAAATATCACATTACACTTCTTATTTTATTATATTTTTAATATGTTATAGGGGAAGGATGATCCTTCTATGTAAATAATTCATAAAAGAAAACGTATCGTTACATTTATTTTGGGACTAATCTCACATGTGCCCTTTATTCATAGGGCCATTCTGACTTCCAAACTTAAGAAACGCCCACTTCATCTTTCAAATTTTGAATTAATCCCAGTTAATATCATATGTTATAATTAATTTTAAAAAACGTATTAAAAAGAGATAGTATGGTCATGTGGTCTTTCTATAAGAATTTTTGTTACACACTAACGGAAAATAATAAGGTGATCTCACTAAACTATCTCTTTTTTCCTTTTGTTTTTAACATTAAAATAAAAAGAGTTATTAATTAGTAAGATTACTTCAAAATTCAAGCGATAAAATGAGAGTTTTAAAGTTTAAAAGATAAAAAAAATGATATTGATCTTATTATTTGAGTCATTTTGATTATATCAATTCATCGATCCTCATGTTTTTTGATAAATAGATTAATTGCTAATTCATATATATATATATATATATATATATATATAGCGTATTTTTCATCTGAGAAGACTGGCTTTGCTTGGTTGTATCAGTCCCACCAATTCTTGCACAGTTAAAACTTAGATATATCAGTACGATATACTTGTCGTGTATGGCCCTAGTACTGATCCGTAAAAGTTCAAATAAATGATTAGCTCTCCCAATTTGCTCTGCTTTTTGTTCCTGTAGAAAAAAACAGACAATAATTACCACAATTATGTTCACTATGATCAAGAAGTACTCCACAGCCTTTTATAATTTATTAATCATTGTTGGGTTTTTTTTTTTTTTTTTTTCATTTTCTTATTTCTGCTAAAGAAAATGATTGTCGGTTCTTCTCTCTATATAAGTACTCTAGAATATATATATATATATATATATATATATATATTATGTTAAAGCTTGCTAGCTATGAAACAACCTAACAAGTATAGGTGACATAAATGTTAGTTAGGTTTTAATGAATACTATTCATGGAAAACGTATTTCATATATATATTAATGGCTTAATTCTTCAAATCTTTTTACGATAAGTGTACTTTAATCAAAATACACAAAATTGACATAAACTGATACAGAGGTTGAAAATGAATCTAGCTTACTAGTAAAATATACCCTTCTGTAGAATATTTCTCATAATTTGGACTGGCTATGACTGATCACACACACACATATATATATATATATATATATATATATATATATTGGGACTGTGTCATTCCTGAATAGTTGAGCTTTCAGCAACAGTGTGGGTCATGAAGTTGCAATGGCACTTACTATTTCAATTAGTCAGTAAACTCTTGGTTAAGCAAAGACATTGCTTCCATCAGTGAAGTAAGATTAGTCTCTAAACAATCATTATTTCCCAACACAGTTCTTTTTTGCTTTGATTCAAAGCATTCCCAAAAATAAACAAGTGGTACTGATGACTTTAGTACTAGTGAGAGTGAATTAGTAATAAGAAATATATATATATATTAACTAGCTAGCTCACACACTGAGTTCAGCCTTAAAAAAAAAAAAAAAAAGAATTCCTACTTAAGTGAATCATCTTTACCTGCAAAATGTACTATAAGAGTTGGATCGTCCATTAATCATAATTTGTAGGACAACAACCACCTATATATTCCATTAGAAAGGTAAAATAAGCTAATCATTTCTGTGATTAATTTAAGTAGAAGTCACTAGTAGATCTATAGTTTTGTTTCTATATATGTTAAAGTTTTTTTCTTGGTGATGAACTAAATTGTTAATTTTCCTTATAAAAAGTAATTGGCACTTAGAGTGTGTTTGGTAAGGAATGAGAGAAAATAGAAGGAAAAAATGGTACATTACCTAAGTCAGGAAAATGGAGGAGAGGGAGGTCTTTTCCCTTCGTTTGGAGCAATAAATGAGAATGTCATATTTGACAAGCTGCTTTTGGTAGTTAAATTTCAATACATGCATATACATATACAAACATATATATATATATATATATATATCTTTATTTCCTTTGTAACTTTTTATTTGTGGCTATAATCACTGCAAACTAGGTTACTTAAGTATTAAAATATATTTATAAAACACCGATATTTAAAGAAAACTTAGAATTCGGATTAGATTTTTCCAATTGTAAGTTCAACAGATGAGTCGTAAGCTTTTTTTCTTTATCAAAAAACATGTGAGAAAGTATTTTCTAAGATTATTAGAAGTTGCAGTAGCTGGTCATCCTAAGCTTACTTATGGCTACCTTGTAAATTAAAGAACGTCACATTAACCAAATTAAAGAAAAAGAATTTTTAACCTCATAATGAAATGATTTCATATATATAATGTCAATATATTTATTTATATAGGTATGATCTCACTTTTTGTTTCGATTATAAATTTTGGAATTTAAGATTTGTGGCATACAAATAAACTGGTAAAAAAAAGAGAAAGAGAGGGGACAGAAAGAAAATAGAAAAGGATTAGGATTTGTGTAATTTTATTATGGAATAAAAAGTAATTAAAATAATTAATTTTATTGGAAAATCCAAGCAGGAAAAAAAAAGTTAATATACAATGAATTTTAACCACAAAAATTTGTGTTATAAATCTAAAGATGCAAAAAAATATAATGTCTTACAACATTTTACCTAATTTTTAAAGGAGAAAGAGATAAATAGCATTTTTTTTTTTTGAAACTTCAAGAAATAATAGCAAAATTTTTAAATATTTTAGATAAATAATTTATTTACGAAGGAGTAAATAAATGACTTATCTGATAAATAAATATTATTTACTTCTAATATTTTTTGAATGGCCTATATGCTATAATTTTGTTTTCTCTAGTAGAGAAAATATTGAAAAGAACCACTTAATAAATAGTCATATTTATTATTTTTTTCCTTCTTATTTGGATTTTGACTTTATATATTTATCTAATTGGAGTAATAAAGCTGAAATTATTATAGTTAGAATAATCTAGAGACGTTATTTTTTTTATTTTTTTTAATTTAAAAATAGGAGAACTTAAATTTTAAATACTATGGTGAAGTCGGATGTGAAGTTATCAAAAATCACCCTTTTCTGGTATCTAAGACAAAGCCCAAAAAGCTAAGTCTAACAATGAGACCGAAGCCCAACTCAAGAGATATCCAGACAATTGTCCAAAGGCATCATTTCCTCACTCATGTTTTTGCCTATTGGATATTTGAAATGTATCATATAATTATGCATGCCATCGCTTCTTTAATAATTAAAGTCTTTTTTTTTTTTTTTTTTTTGTAATTAAGAATTAATAATTAAAAGTCAACAACATAGCAATAGCGGCTGCCCCACTAGACGGTTATGTCTGGTTACAGGGACCTAATAACAAGCCTGGCCCACTCCAAGCCAGTTAGTTAACTTTGGGGCCCACCCACGACCACATGCATGCGTGGGTCGATTATCTATTATATTTTCATTTTTGACTTTTTTATTCTTAACAAAGAAAAAATACATGTGCATAGATTTACAGTAAAACCCTTTTTATATACTATTTTAATATAATTTACTTTTAAACTATTAGAATATAATCAAACGGTTAAAATGTTATTTATGTATAATAATTATAATACACCTTATCTCATATTAATATAGATTAATAAATTAAAAATTAAAAAAAGACCACCCCTTCCCCGATGTCGGTAACTTCCCCACTGACATCGGCAACTGACCCCCCACCCCCCGAGCCAGATTTTCCCTACCTCCCCCCCACATCGGCATCGACCCAGCCCTACCCCAACAAAACCCACAAACCCAGCGACGGCCCCCCTGCTGCGACCCAGGCCCCCCCCTCTCGTTGGTCAACGAGCCCCCACGGGACCCAGGTACCCCCCCTCCCCCTGCTGGCGATGAGGCCCCGTTGCGACCCATGAGCACCCCTCCATAGCTACCTAATTTGCCCCCTCCCGATGGACCCCACCAGATCTAGGCCCCTGCCCCCCGAAACCCACACGACGGCCCCCTTTTGTGAGCTTCCGCTGTTCAGGGATAGCAAAATCGCCTCCCCCCGGTGACCTTCCACCCACTGGCGATGGTGACCTTCACGAGGATGGGGAGCGACAAGAGAAGAGAGAGAGAGATTTTTTTTTTTTTAAGGAAAAAGAAAGAGGAAATCTGATGTATTCAATCTTAAATTTGCACAAAACTACAGCCGTAAATTTTAAAGCAATTCAATAATAGCCTTTGGATGAGTAACTACTGATAGTGCTCCTTAAATAAGCTCTACCACATATTTTCCCAATATTTACAAGAAAAAAATAAAAGAGCATCATTATTATTATGAACTTAACTCTTCGTGAGTGTAGATTACTGTTAGGCCAAACTTACAAGCGAGAACAAATTTAAATAATAACAGAGAGGGATACGTGTCCACGCTCTAGTTTTTTTAATTTTTAATTTAACCTATAAGTTTCTTTATTGTTTATTATTAGAGAGAAAGAAGTAAATAGTATTTTTAAAGGAAACAATTTAATTAAAAAATATATATATATTTTAAATTATTTAGAGTAATAAACAGTAACTAACAAACTTACTAGGTAAATAGATTATTTACTTTTAGTAAATAAATTATTTATCTTAGTAAATTTTATAATTACTGATATTTACTTTAATAAATTTAAAATCTTATTATTTACTTCATTTAACTTCATAAATTTGTAATTTACTATAATTTCCGGCATTAGTATCATTTTTTATTGGTGTATAAATAGTCAGTACACACCCTATTAATTATACACTATGTCAAATTTCAATTTGAAGTAAAAAAAAAAAAAAAAAAAAAAATCCTAAACTTTATCGACAATTCACCAAATGACGTATTATAATAATCATGTAATGTTTTGAATACATTATGGTTTTACTTTCTTTTAGTTTACTTACATTTTTTCTTGTTGATTTAAATAAAATGATTTCGATTGAATTGTATTATTTAAATTCTAAATTAACATATATAAAAAATAAATAAATAAATAAATAAAAGCCGGCATCCATTCCAATTGGATAACTGGATTGGATTTTGTAGATATTTTTGATTGAATAGGATATAATAATGAGAAATTCAATAAATAGGATTGGTTGTGGTTAAAAAATATTGGATAAGATTGGATTGACTCTTGACCCCTCAAAATCTTACATATTTCGTGTGTGCCACTAATTTGCAAACATTATCACTGTCCGTGAGAACACTTTTCGAACTTTGCCAAGTTACTGCACATGAGTAAAATCATACACGCACACGGCACATGCATACATATATATATATATATATATGTAATGTTTATATTTGAAGTGAAAACAAAAACAATATATATACACACACACACACACACACATATATGTATTAAGTGAAAACAAAAATAAGGACAAAATGAAGAAATGTATATGCTCGCACCAACCAATAAAGCTAAGTTGGAGCAATTCGATGCGTAATACTATCAATAATAAGTTGTCACTATTTATTAGGTATTAACTTAGCTAATTAGGGCAATTTAATTAGGCTACATATATAACAATTATATATTAGCATGTTAATTGCTTTGTTTAGGGAAAGTCGATCAGCCGAGAAAATTAAGGCACGAGTAAGAAACAAACAAAAATTCTAAAATTTTTAGCAAAAGTTCATAATATATTATGAAGACAAACCTCCAAGTCTCGTCATAAGTTGACTTAGGGTTATATAAGCTTCTTTTAGTCATACATTGGTAATTATACCTAGCCATATCTAGCTAGCTTGAGGATCAAATTGTTAATTTTTGATAAATCAAAAATTAACAACTGATCTATAAGTCTGGCCAGGGGCCCAACCAGCCGGAATCACGTTGTTCGCCACAATGGTCTCGCCGGATTCCCCCGAAGTGAGGCGGATAGAGAACGGAGCCGTCAATGCCGAGCCAGCGTCTAGTTTCCAAACGGCGCCCCAAGATTCTTGCATGGGACGCCACGAGTCGCCGTCAAGTGCCTGCTTGAGCTCAACCGTGCCAAGGTCGCCGTCGCCGTCGCCATATTCGATAAGGGCTGCGAAATAGTTAGAGTTGGAGCCTGAATCCACGTGGAAGGTTATGGTCTTGCCGGGATAGTTGCATTGAACCCTGCAAGCAGTGCCAAAGAATAATAACATAAAAGACAAGTTGATGGAAATAAAATGTTGAAAATGGGATTGTGACGGGATAAAAAGGAAAATTCTAGCGTTAATTCAAGGAAAACAGAAAAAGGAAACCAAAATAGGTCAACATGTTTGAAATAAAACACTTAGCTTAGCTAATGGGGCACGGGTAAGAGAAGGAATTTGGATATGAGTTTTTTTATTCGAAATTTAAAAGTTTTTTTTTTTTTTTTTAAAAGTGAGAATCATAAACTCAATACTCTGCAGTGAAGGGGGAAAAAAACATAGTTATGTGAACACGTATCGAAGTTTATAGAAATTGAGAGATTTTTTTACTTAAAATGTCTTTTTTTTTTTTTTTGGTTCTTTCTCTATCTTTTTGAGTCTACCTTTGGTATTGAATTTGCAAATTCCAGCGTTGCGTAGCTGATCAGCTTGACCAGAAGTGGCCATGGCTCCGAAAGCCGTACCACTCAAGTCAAAGTGAACAGACTCGGAAGTGCAACCAGGGCACTCATCGGTTATGACCACAGTCGCAGGGCTTCCCGAGCAGGCCTTGTTTGTTGTGCATTTCACCTGGTAACACGCCCCGCATCCTTTCCCCGATTTGTACAACGACGGACCTCCCGCCGACACCATTGAAGAAAACGGAGCTTGCTCCACCCCTCCTTGATATCCACAAGCACCCCCTGATCATCACACACACACATGTCAAACATATATATACTTGTTAAAAATATATATAGTCAATAATTGTTGACTAAAAAGTGCGTTCATGTTTTTGAACCGTCAGATTTAGATATTAATTATTAAAATACGAGATATTGACAATAAATGTGACAAAATGTTGTGTTTTTTAAAAATAATTATTTGGACTCATTACCATCACTTCCGGCACCGTTGGCACTCCCGTACCAAGTTGCGCCGGCAGCAGACCAGCCGGAATCGAGGGACTGGTAGTACTTCGAGACATTGAGGTTCTTGGGATTAAAGCAAGAGATAGGGTTCAGCAGAAGAGAGAGGAAGGCTAGCAAAGTGAAGAAGGGAAGTGAATAATGTTGGAAATTAGCAAGAGCCATTGTGAAAAGAAATAATATATATATTTGCTAATATTATTAGGCAAGAGTCCAAGACAAGTACTCAGTGGTTTTTCTGTGTTTTGTGTTGGTGAATCATATGGATATGAACTCTTGGTATTTATAGAGAGAATCATAGTGCATGGTTTCAAATTCAACCTCTTGTTTTCTGCCAAGTGTAGTCTGTTTTCAGGGAACTATTAAGCCAATATAAATGTTTCATATAATTATAATATTAGTTTGAGTTAAGAGAAGTTGAGTTATAAGTTTTCCAATTGTAAGTATATATTTCTCTGCACGTAATTACTCACCGATAGGCGCAATACAAGGGGTTCCATTATTATTTTAGTTTCTTGCAATGTAATTAAAGAGACAATATTGCACATTATTAGTACTATGGATTATGGAAGTTATAGGCCTCACATGCTCTAAATACACACATATTTTTTTTGTTAACAAAGAAAAAAGATGAAACAAAAAAATTTATTTCCATATATAATTTAATTATAATTTCACATCTGATTATATCCTAAGATGTAGATAAAAACGTTATTAAAATCGATATAAATGAACGAGAAGGTCCCTGTATGTATACTTTGGCTAGGAGCTAGCTATACGAATTAAGATTACTTCAACTTTACGAATTAAGATTCTTGTATTGTCTTTATCTGCATTATCAATTCGTTTGCTTTTTTGAACTTTTCCAAATGAAGAATTTTTATTTGGATGCTTCTTTTAATAGTTAAAAAAAAAAAAACAAACAAACAAACTTCAAGATTTTCGGGAAATTTTTTATACAAGGGGGAAACAACTTTTAGAAAATAAAACAGATTTATCAAATTGAAAACTGGGTTTATTCTTTCAAATTCAAGTTCTAAATTTGAACAAAGACTTGAAATATATATATACACACACATACACATGAGGACTCTCTTATACGGCACATGTACAAAACGATAGTTGTAACTTTTTTTGTGCGCTATTGTAATAACTAGTTGACTTTAATATAATAATCTTCAGTGATATTTGTCCATATGCTCTGGTAATTTTAAATAGTCTATGCTACAAGATTATTAATATAAAGTTATATGTAAATCAATTAGTAGTTAGAAGATAAAAAACATGATGTAACAAGTGTTGCTCGTGTCGGGCTATCAGATAAGAGAGTATTCTTATATATATATATTAAAATTAAAAGCTGCCGTACTTAGTGGGCCCATGTATAAACTTCCGTCAATATTGTACAAACACAACCCCCCCCTTTTAAGGAAGATATGTAATTGCCTGATCACACAAGATTTGCGGTTTTGGTTGTTTAATTTCCTTATCAGCAAACGATCGAAAGCGAAATTTGATCGTTAATATTGCCGTTAATGGTGGTTGTAGACCGTTGAAGTCGAATCTCACCCGCACTTACGTTTTCCATCTGACGGTCATGATTAAACCGGATTCTGATCACGTGCATGTCCACATCGTTCATAAACATCTGCACGTAATACTTGGCGAAATTTGGGTAAATCCGTAGTCTAGACCTCATTTTTTCACGGTGATGATGTTGCTTTTCATCATGATCTAATGGCTTATCTTTAAACACCCCAAAACAATTAAATTAGTAAACAACAAAGACAAAAGAAAAAATATATATATAATATTTACATATATAACGTTTTATGTAACTTGTGGTCCACCCTTGTTTTTACCATTGGTCAGTTCTTTGCCTTGCATATAAATAAATATAGATATACACAATGAAAGAGTCAGTCTATTATTTCAATAAAATCGTATATTAAAAGAAGTTTTTGGAGAGATTTATGTCGGGATAATCAATTTTTAATGAGATAAAATGAGAAAAATGTGAAGTTTTTAGAGCAAACAAAAAAAAAAGTTCACTAGAATTGAATCCTCTGTTTGGTCATGAATGATTCCGCCTTGTATATACATGCATATATATATATATATATATACACATATATAAAAGTTTGGAGAACCGTACGAAGGTGGAGAAATTGCGTTATGTTTGCATTGGTGAAGGGATTGACTATATGAGCCTCTTCACATGGTTATCCCTATCAACATGAGATAAGAAAAGATGCACAAATCAGACTTTCTAAATTTCAACTAATTTGAAATTAGTGAGTCTCAGGTCTATAATTAATATATGTATCATTTTCACTAAGATTTCAAAGAGATTGTAAACCTATTTTGTAAATGACTAGGTATAATTAATATGGCCAGGTTAGTTTTAATAAAGTAAGAAGGAAGGTCCATATTCGACATAAAATTCCAAGTTACTAAGTAGGTTAAAAATTGAATGTGGTTCCAAAAATGCTTGTGTGAATACGACTCAGTTCTTCCTTATAATTAGGATTAATCTAAATAGAGTGCTTAGCATATAAAGGATAAATTAATAGTAGGCGAAAGTGTGAAGCAAAGATTTGGAACTAAGCAAGGATAAGAACTTATGAACAGTTTTTATTTATTTATTTATTTATTTTTGGAATGGAACTAAGAAGAGGGGCTGAGCATATTTAGGGTAAGGTGAGATAGAACGTTAATATTGTAAAATTGACAAATAACATCCCCTAATGTTTATGGATAATTTAAAAGTTTTTACAGCTAATATACGGTTGATAGAAAAACCAAAACTTTACTATCTTTTAACCATGTCGCCCATGCATCTACAACAACTATGTTAGTGCAATGATGAAGATGTCGTTTATTCTTTTTTCTAGGACGTTCTCAAGTTTGATACATGACAACCGCAAATAAAAAGTCCTGAAGAATGTGTTTTTACAGCATTAGACCGTGGTGATTTTGCTTGAAACTAGATTCATATTTCGAATAAAATTGAATCAGGTCCTTTCTTTTTTATTTGGTAGGTCTTGAGATTTCTTTTGTAAATGATGAGGGTAGAAGATGAGTGACACCGATAATCTTATTTTCTACCATTAAACAAAAAAAAAAAGGACAAAATGGAGTATCTCCAAAATGTAAGACAATGGTATGTTGATTGTCACATGCACGTTGTTTGTTTTTGCAATAACTTGTTGGAAGCATTGAAAGCAATGGACAGAGATTCATCGGCCCCTTAAACGGCCACAGGTATCCAAGAAGCCAGCATAACAAGACAAAACTCAGTAAGGCCACTCTGCAGCCCAGTAACAAGGGCCCAGCAAGACAGCAAGCAGGCCCATTTCTCGAACCGCTGTTGCTCTGAATTTGGCCCATCTCTTCTCATGGGCACAAAAAGTTTAAGAGAAATAAAAGCAAATAGGTAGATGCAGACATAACATAACGGTAATTTTATATTTGATTTTATCATAAGATATAGAGTTTGAATTCTTCTACTCCAAGTTCCAAAAAAAAAAAAAAAAACAACAACAACAACAAATAGGCATTTCTAAAAGCATATTTTGAAAATTTTTGAGGTAAATAGCATATTTATAATAAATTGTTTATTTACAAAAATCTTTAAGGTAATTTTATTGTAAAAATGCTTCGTAAATAAATTACTTATCATAAATATGATTTTAATGTAAATATTTTCTTACAATAATATTTTTAGAATAACTGATGTTGTGAATATGCTTCATTAATATATTATTTACCATACATATGTTATTTATCATCACTCAAAAATTTTTCTACTATTTATTTTTAGGGTAAATTGCTAGATTAATCCTTGAACTTTTGACTTTATGCAACTTTGATCCATGAATTTTTTTTGTAGCTAAAATACCCCTAAATTATTAAAATATTGCTACAATAATCATTTACGTTAATTTTTAGATTGAATCTGTTAGTTAATATCCTTTTTTGATCAAATTATCTGTTACAGAGAGAGATATCATTTTTTGAGCAATATTTTAATAATTTATGAGCATTTGCTTGTTCTTTTTTTTTTTTTTCCCCATAGCTATAAAGACCATAATTTATTAAAAACATTACTACAGTAATCATTTTCATTAATTTTTGAACAGAATCCGTAATTAACATCACTTTTTGATCAAATTGCTAACAGATTCCGTAAAAAATTGATGGAAATGACTATTGTAACAACATTTTAAAAGTTTAGGGGGCATTCCAGTTAAAAAAAAAATCATATATCAAAATTGAATAAGATTAAAAATTTAGGGATTAAATAAGCAAATTACCCTTATTTTTATTACTATAGATTTTTAACATATTTCCTTCGTTCTCCCAAAGTTTGAAAAGACAACTATTTCTTCGTTCTTTTTTATTTTTATTTTTCCTCCTAACAGGCAAAGGAATTACATTCCACTCTTATGTCAACCCCCAAGTTTGAAGATAATGTTTTTCTAAGTTCAATTATATGTGCACTCTAAGCATTTAAAGTTTAGAAAATATAGCTATCTTTGATCTTCTGATATTATTCAACATGAATAATGACTTGAACAACAATCATGGTGCTAATATTCTTGTTGATCCCGGTCTCATTATAGCATTGGACAGACACAATCTCAATCCAACCCACTGCCAATTAACTTTATTCTAATTATGAGTTTACATATAGAATTATGAGAGAATTCTACAGTAGAATACGATAAAAAAAAATTCTACCATTAAAAGTTAAATGTATTCAACCGTCGAGTTATATTATATTCTTCATTTTTTTTTTTTTTGCATATTCTTTATTTTGATATGATTTTAGCTATATTAATGTTTAAAAACGTACTTTATATAGCAACATATGATTAACCATTATAACCCGACAACAATATTCAGCATCCAAATCATTTTCCCTTGGAAAATAATGGGATCAGATCAAAGTCTTAATAAGATTAAGTTAGGCACTGTTCATGTAAATGGCAGCATTCGGCTGATTTGATTACATTTCTGTCTGTTTAAGTAAATACAATAAGTACCTATCAACATACAAAAATCTTGTATTGATCTGCTTTGATCCTTTTGTCTTCTTGAATTATAGCTCATGTATAATAAAAATTCCCGAATAGGTGTTTATATATATACATAAACATATACATACATATATATATATATATATATGTAAAAACAAATCCGGCTAATAATTTGTATTCCTTTTTTGTCCTTTTGCGAGATTTATAAACAAAGCCCGGAGTGGACAGGAGGTGGTATAGCACCAAACTTCTATTTTGTCTTATGTGACATGCATGGTCCAATTCCCTATAGTATAGGGAAATGGAAAAGGATATTAATTTTATCATACTATAATCAAATATTAAAAAGAAAATTCAGATTAAAATTATATTTTAAGGGCCCGTTTCCCTCTTTTCCATCTAATTTTACTATTTATTTTTTCTAAACATTTTCAAAAAATTTAAATTTTAAAAGTCCATAATTTTATTATTTGAAGTCGAAATAAAATAATTTTTTTCCTTCAAATTGTATAGAATTTCGAGAGAAACGAAACAAAATATATATTGCTAATTTTTTTCCCGAACACATTTCAAGTTTTTACAATTTTTCACACTCTAAACAGTTAATTTTCACCAAACTCATATTTACAAAACTCAAACCATCTCTAACCTTCAAAATATCATATTTAAAAGTGACACCAAACAGATCCGAAATTAAATTTGTCATTTATTATTATTATTATTTGGTGAATGGCATTTTTTGTGGTTGCTATGTCGAATATTATATTTCAGTTCAACTACTGTGTGAATGTGACATTAAACAAATCATAAACTAGTTTCTTAACTCTTTATATTTTTAGTTTCTTTTTAAAGTTTTGTGATACTTTTATGAGTAATAATACGTTTGATTATATATTGCGCATAAGATATAGAACTCGATGCAAGGTCATCATGAAATAATAAGCTCAAGCATGTGGTTTTTGAGAAGTGATTGTTAAAGAGAGTAAAAGATAGCACTTATTTAGTGGTAAGTTTCATTTCAGGATTTAATCCTTGTATATCTTGTGATGTAATTAGATATAAAATCATTGTTAGATATATTTATGTAATTATTATACGTATGGATATGTATGTTTATATGCTCACACACATGAAAATGGGTGGGAAATAATTTAGTTATTTTTTAAAATTCGTAGTAAAAACACTTTAATTGTAATATGATTGATGAAATAAGGGTCTAGGAGACTCAAATATCAAACTTATGGATGAAATTAGATCTATTATTTGGTTTAATTGAAACAAGAGACGCATATTAAAGGAATGGCTCGTTGGAACAGCTATGCTTAAATCACTCAAATCAGTGGCGGAGTAAGGTGGGGATGAGGGGGCTATCGCCCCACTGAAAGTTTTTATTCTTTCAAATTTACCCCAAAAGCTTTTTAATTTTTATAATCTGTCCTCATTAAAAATAAAATTTTTTTCATATAGTCTCCACTTTACCCTAATTAAGAACAAATAATTCCTACATAATCCCAACTAAAATTAATTTTATGTATATAATTTTACTGCTTTTCCCCACTAAAACTAAAAATTTTCACATAAACCCACTAAAATTAAAATTTCTCACATAACCCCTATTAAAATTGATTTTTTTTTTGAAAAAAAAAATAAATAAAATTGGTGTACGCTCTGACTGGAATATATTTCTAACTCCACCCCTGACTCAAATCATGGCGGTCCTATACGTGAAATCTTATATGTTTCAATAAATATTTTATTTAAGTAATACACTCACATATATATAGATATATATATATATATATATAGAGAGAGAGAGAGAGAGCCATACGTACATCAACAACTGCTTGATAGGATTGTTCCTTTTACCAACCGTGGCATCTTTTGATTTAATAATGGTAAGTGTGTGGCTTTCTTTTTTGTCCAATGAAGAAATTAATTAAAGCAAAGTAAAGGGGTTGAGCTCTCTCTTTTTTTTTTTTTTTTTTTTTTAATGGAAATGGAATCTGCCTCATAAACTAGTTGTTTCGTCAAAGGATCACTAAGATGTAGACGAAGCAACGTATGAAATAACTCTTATCATGACTTGTGTTTTTCTCAAAGTACATGATCTAGACAAAAGATAGGTGCCAACTGGACCCTAAATACCACGAATTATCTTTATATATATTATATATATCCTATTCGCAGTTGGGTTTTGTCAAACTAATGGAAACAAGAGCTTTTAATTTACATTGTTAGTGGTATGAAAAACCAAAAAAAAAAAAAAAAAAAAAAAATTTTGAATGCATGTTTCAATTGGTACTATATTATTCAGCTTGCATTGTTACTCATTGAATTTCCTTTTTCTCTCTCTCTCTCTCTTTATAATCAAAAGTGTGGGATGAGGCAATCAGCAATAACTATCTTTTTTGAGCATGACTATAAAAGCCCCAGAAGAAGCCCCGGCAGTTGAGAAGTAATCGAATTGAGCCATTGTTATTTACATAGAAAACGAATCATGTAACTTAAAAACAAAAGCAAGTTAACCCAATCCTTTCACGGACTTATAATGACTGATAGCTTGAAAATAGTCTCAGGCACTGATTATACCATTCAAACATGAAACTTCCTACATCTACCAAATCATTTAGGAGTAAGTCCAATGCCAGTAAACTACCACCTTAGTGGTCATAGAATGATCTGTGAATGAAAGGAGGATAAATATTTTTGAGAGTGCACTGTCTTATAAAGTATTATTCATCATTTTTTTCTTAACGTAAGATAATATTACAATCATATATTATTGAAAACACCAGTATATAAATCTGAAAATTTCCGATAAAAAATCTAGAGTCAAATGTGTAATAGAAATTTTTTTTTCTCCCTACTAATGAATTTAATGTTTTTTTTTTTTTAAACCACATTCATTACATAGAAAGGATAAGGAGTGAAAAATAACTAATAGGTACAGTACTAGTAATAATGATATGCCATGAAATGCTGAGTGGGAAAATGTGGGTGAAAATAAACTCATTTTATTTGTTAAAAACTAGCCCCTTAATTATCCAACAAATTCACAGCTAGCACAATAACAAGTTGTGATAACTAGCTAGCAAAAGTTGTTAACAAAAACTAAAATAAAAACGAGCTGAAGAGACTCATCTTGTACCTACCAGAAAGAAATGTCCAATCGTGCGACATCAATTTTTTATGAGTGAACTTAGCATCACCTTTTAATTAATTAATTTGCTTTAGTGAATGAATATCCCGTCAATTAATTCCCTTAATTTTAATAATGTGTTAGGTGCGTGTCTTGAGGTGCATTAGGGGGGTTAGTGACTAATCAAAAGTAACCAAAAAGACAACATGTTGGACACTGAATTTTTGGTTATGACATAAACTAGCTAATAGTGTCGGTTTTTCTTTTCTTTTTCCCTTTTCTAAATGAGTAATACTATAAACGTCAATTCAGATCCCAACTTTTGGATATTAACTCACATGATGGTGACTTGTCAACCTTTTACTGATAGATACGTCTGTTAAATTTAAAGACTTAGCAATAAAATAATGATAACTCACATATCATGTAAGTTAGTACTAAAGAATTTGAATTAGAGCTAGTATTAGAGATTAGAAGATTCCCACTTAGCTTCCTATGAACAATTTGTCCCCTTATGTATTACTTATCTCAATTTCTCTCCTTCCTCTCCTCTTTCCTTTTGGGATTTGTCGTTTGTTGGGATTACATTATAATATATTCTGTCTGGATCCTATATGCGCAGGTTTTGGCGTGCTAATATTAATTATCATGTGTGTTTTATTAGAAATATAATGGTTTAATTAATTAATGCTACGTGCAAGAGTATAAATAATTATGATCAAAGGAAGGTCAAATATATACTGTAGCAATTCTATGCTCTAATCATGTGATTACTTGATTTACAGATGGCACTTCCTAACTTTTTAATTAAATATTATCATGTAATTATGAGGAATATATTTACATTTTTTTTTCCTGTTCTGCTAAAGAGAGATGAATATATAGATATTTAATTTGTTATTGCAGACTTCTTCTTTTTTTTTTTTTAAAGAAAGTTTTTCTTTCACCAAAGAAACATTATTTATGGTACTCAAAACAACACAAAGAACATAAAAAAAATTATAATAATAAGAATGAAAAGTGTAGGTTGATTGATGCAGGCCTTCACTTTGGCCTGCTTTAGTAACCAAAAGTTTTGTTGATGAAATCAAAGTTTGCCCCTTTCATTATTTCAATCATATATTCCACCTTTTTTTTTTTTTTTTTTTTTTGTCTGAATATTCGACTTTTAGCAACCAATTTAAAGAAAAAGGAAAAAGAAAAAGATATCGTAACAAAAATTAAATAATAATTCAATTCATTAATATAACTAGTAATTATATGTATGAACCGAGCTCATAAAATTAGTGAGAATATTTTTGTGAAAATTTTCGAATCAAGACACATGTCTTGTATTATATAATTCACCGTTTTTCACAAGATAATCAATACATGGTACTCAGGGGTTGCTCTTTCCAAAAAGTAGATCGTTAATATATATATTTATATATATATTTCCCTTATTGAGTGATCGTATTAATCGGAAAAATAAATTTTTTTTATTTTGATATAAGTATTTTATATAATTTTATTTATAATAGGGTATTATTTGGAATTATTTTTTAAACATAACATGTATCACACAAAATACTATATATTTATAATCTCAATATTACATATTCTTAATTTTATATTATATTATCGAATTAATATGATTGTGAAACACAAGGCCTTACCTATATATTTATATATAACTCTATTTGAGGCGCAACCTTTAACATTTATTGAAAGAAAAGGTACAATTTAACTAATAATTATTTGGCTGAACTGGAATAGGGGCACATAAGGAGTGGCAAGGCAACTCATCCTCAAAAGTAAATTTTGAAATAGAATTTGAAATTTCAACAAAAAGCTTCTGAACAAAATGATAGTATTTCTTTCATTAACATAGTCAAGAACCCACATCTCTTAGCCCAAAAAAAAAAGAAAAGAAAAGAAAAGAAAAGAAAAGAAAAGAGAAAGAACCCACACATTTTTATCTCATTCCACCATCTATATCAACCAAAATCCTTATATCCTAAAAAAAATTTTAAAAAAATTAAACAAAAAGAAAACCCAAAGCCCTTGTACCCTTCAACAAGCTTTCAACCCTCAACTATTTTATACACCTCAAATCTGTACATCAAAATTACAGCACCATTATATATAAATGGTTAAAAAAAAAAAAAAAAAAAAAAGGGGTACCCCAAAAGGCAAAAGAAAAGAAAAAATAAAAAAATATAGTTCACATGACCAGTAAAATATTAAAGCATAAGACGAGCAATTTGAATGTTATTATTATAATATCTTCCTTCGTCATGACTTTGCCTGGATTTGATTTCCTCTGCACATCTTAATGTCCTCTCTATGTGGTAACCTCCTCCAATGCTAACTTCTCTTTCCAAATGACTACAATAGCTCTCAAACACACTCACATTCACATGTAACTTGAAACCCATCAAGAACAAAAAACTCCACCTCCAACTTGTTCAATTCATTTGTTGTTAACCCCCCAACTCTTGCAAAGTATGAATTTCTGTAATTCCTGCATTATCACAATTAAACAACTAAATTAAGCCTTAAAGTGTGTGTATATATATATATAGTCGATTCACATGTGACATAATTATGATAGTTGTTTGACCTAGCGATAAATCCATACCAGCCTACAAAAACGTGTACAGAGAGAGATAGAGATAGACTCACATGTCTTCAACATATTTGGAAGCCACCATGATTGTAGTAATGAGAAGTCTATGAACATTTCTGGGATTGATCCTAAACCAAGGATTCGTTTGGCAGAAGCGATCGATGTAGACATAAGCGACGACATAAACGGAAGGCCCTGCTCTTGTGTATCTGAAAATCCTCTCCAAATAGGACTGAATTGTCATGTCCGGGGTCTCATGGCAATCGAAAATCCGAGTCCTAGTGTCATTGGACAAGTACCATAATTTGCTCCCACTATTCTTCACAATCCTTTGGTTCCTAGCCATGCTTCTCTCTATAAGAGAAGCCAAAACACTAACCACTAGTGGGATGTTGGAATCATCTTGGTAAGAATATGAATACAAATCAGATCGAAGTTTTCTCGGAGAAATCGCAACATTTGAAATGGAAGAAGAAGAAGAAGAAGAACTAGTAGTAGCCATTTTTTTTTTTTAAGCACTAAGAAAACAAATATTGTGAAAGAAAGGATATAGGAGATAGATATCAAGAAAATTTTGATGGGTTTTGATAAATGAGAGGTTTTGATGAGAAGGGCTTTATATACAAAATGGTGGGAGATAAAAGAAAGGGGGAAATGACATTGGTTTGGGACATATGGAAGGTGGGAGGAAAGCTGAAGATTCGAAAAAATAAAAAATAAAAATAAAAAACTGTAGATATGTGTGCCTCCTACTTTGTATAGCCAAAGTACAGACAAACAGCTAAGCTTTCTCATTGTATAATACTACACACACACACACAAAACAAAACAAAACAAAACAAAAAAATATTGTTTCTCTCTCTCTCTGTCTTCTCACATCGCTATAGAGAATTGCCTTTTAAAATCTCGCCGACAGTTGGTTTAAGGGCAAAGGGGCATGGGAGAAAGGAAGGAGCATTCATGGCTAGTAGGTCAATGCAGGGTTGGTGTGTGTATATATATATATTACCATATCTATATTATTGATCATCTATGTTGTTCTTAAATGTTAGATCCAGTTAAAATTATATTAAAATTAAAGTAAATATAAGATTGACTCAATCTATCATATCATTAAAAACATAATCACAGTAGTTTTTCATATTCTATCAAGTAATTTTATTTTAATGGATTGTTTGACAGAAGTTTTTAGAAGTTATTTTTTAAAGTGTTTAAATAATTTGATAGAAGAGTATTTAACTCTTAAAAAAAAAATTTAACCCATTAAACTTTTTTCAAAATGTGATTTCAAGCATTTTTAATTTCTATTCTTAACGGATAAAAATAAAAGTAAAAACTCTCCTAAACAAACTAGTAATAGACCTCTTTGTCCAAACTATGACTCTTGCCTCGAGATTTCCAAAATCGGTACTTAAACGGTATGCTAGTGACTAGTGTGGCTATATTATACACGTGCAATGGGCTAAGGACCTTTTAAGAAGGCTCAATTAAATATCTTTTGTTTGCAACTTCTTGTTCATACACCGCTGCAGGCTCTGGCCAGCACCTGCAGTACTACTTTTCTGTTAAAAAATTAAAAAAAAAAAAAAAAAAAGAAAAGAAAGAAAAAAAGAATAGCTTTTCACGGACATAACATTGCAACAACGCTTTAAAAACGAAAAGTTAATTGTCACGGACCAAACATAACATTAGTTAGTGGCGAAGCCACACTGGACAGGGGGCAGCTGCCCCGTCCAATGGACTCCTTTAGTTTATTACCCTTATTCTATTAATTTTTTCAATTTGGTCCTTAATTTACCCTCCTTGAAATTTTGAAATTACAAAATTTATTAAATTTTTTAAAAAAATTCCACTTATGCCCCAATAATTGATTTATAAATACATATTATTTCACATTTAAAATCTCAAATAATTAAAAAGTCAATTACCCTATTAAATTCGTATTTTGGACTTTTTAAAGTTTGTTATTGTAGATTATAAAGTTTACATAAGAAGAAAAGAAGATTATAAAGTCAAACAATTTTTTTACTTTAAAATTTAGTTTAACTCACGCCCTCCTGAAAAAATTTATGGCACCACCACTGATTACACTTGAACCTTTTTTATGATTGAGAATATTTTTGGAATTATATATTTTGAACGTCAACTTTAAATGAAGCAACTTACGAATAATTTCACAAAAAATGATACAAATGAGGAGCTTAAAAAAGCATAAACATTTTTTTTTTTTTTTTTAGTTTCTATGAGAGGAAATGCACAAGTGTATATTGTGCTTTTCTTAGGTTATTTGTATCAAAACAAAATAGATTAAAAGGCATTTGTGCATCTTAAGCATATGGTCATCAATGTCGTAGTGTGAGATCTATATAAATTCCTTGAAAGAAACTTGGAAACACTTTTAGACAAAAATAAAGAACCAAAAAAATCCAGGTAGAGGCGTTAAAAGAAAAAATCTGTTAAATTGCAAAAACTGACCGATCCAAATCAAATCGAACCAACCCATTTACTATTTTTGATTTATTAATTGGTTTTGATCGGTTTTTTTATAGCTTTTTTTAGTGGATGGTTTGGTTAATTAGAAGTTTTGAATTCTAAAATCGACTAATAATCGACCTAAAAAAAAATACACACAGTTGCCATATTTTTTACTATCATATATTATTCATAACGTCATACTGTCATTAAAAAAAATGATTGGAAGTATTGTTGTCATGACGCATCACAATCAATAAATAATGAATTTTATCTACGAATTTTATATCGTGAATTTTTAATTTTTTTTATTAGTGTGTTGTCGTTGTTATCTCTTCTCTAGCATTGTTCTTGTCATTAACCAAACAAAATGAGACCATTCATTTATTACGAGACCATGCATAACGCTTCCTCTAAGAAAATTCCACATCTCATTTCCAAAAATTGATTATTTGTAATGTACAAATGAAATATATAAAAAGAAATGTAAAGGGCCCAAGCAGGATATCTACGCAGATTTGGAGCAGCAAAAAAAATATCTCTACAATTATTGAGATTCTGTTTTTTTGTGTTATAAACATCAAGTACACAGGATCAGCAACCGACACTTTGCATTGAAAATCGTGGATTTTTTTCACTCAAAAAAATTACAAATAAAAGGAGAAAATAGGAAAACCACAGTTTCACTCGCACAAAACAAATCTTGGGTGATTTATCCAAAAATAATAATAATAATAAAAAACTTGAGTTTTATGAATATCACTTTACATGATTAGTAATTTAATTTACCATATTTGTGGGGGTGCTTTTGGAAAACATCATTTGCCGGATGCTTATGATGGTGATGCATTGGGTTTATCGTTTGTTTATTTTGTGCTTAGCTTGTATGTTTTGTAAAATAATTATCCTTTAAGACATGATCTAGTTGTGATCTTCGTTTCATTGCTAGATTTTTTTTTTTTTTTTTTTTTTTTTGTTCTTGATCAATTAGAAGCGTTAGTCGATAGTGGAGGTGGTGTTAAAAAAATTATATGTATGCTCGAAATTTGGTGTGTTTATTCGGTATCTTATTATCAAAAATTGGTGTATGTTTTTTTCTTTGAACATTATTTGATTTTATTAGTAGATTCGGTCATTATTAGCCATTAGGGTTGAGTGACCTTGTATTTTAAAATCATTAGCATTGTTATTAGTGTTCATGATTTCACTTTGCCGGACCTGATTAATTGTACATCATTTGGACTTTGGCCCATTGCTAAACTTATGTCCAGTAAACAACAAATGCTGGGGCACAAGCCTTTTTGAATATTGGACCTCCAACCTATGTTATGATCCACCCCATTTGCAAGCCTGCATGATTTTTAGAGAGAGAAATAAATACTAGTTTTTAGAAATAATTAAAGTAAATATAACATGTTTTTAAAATTTGGAAAGTAAATAACAGTAAATAATAAATTTAATTATTAAGTAAATGATTTATTTATGTCTTGTATATATGTCATTTACTTAATAAATTTACTATTTACCACGTAAAATTTTCATTTACGTGCTTTTTACCTTACATCTTGTTATTCACTTAAATTATTTTCGTAAAAGTTCTATGTACTACAATTTCTCAGGATTTTTTTTTCTTATTCATCGTGCTTACAATTCGTTATAATAATAACTAAAACAACAATATTCTCCTTTATTCCAAGGAAAAAAAAATCTCATTGTGAATTATGGAAAATAAATAAATGAGCAAATAAAAATCTTCACATGACCAAATTGATATTTTAACCGAGTGTCAATTAGACTAAGCAACAATTTTGAAGTCTAGCTATTTACCCGTGCTATTTTTCCATGAATGGTTTAAAATTCTTCTTAACATGACAAAAAGACAATTCACCTTTCGTTCATATAGGAACATCAAAGAATTAGAAAGTGGACCAAAAAAAAAAAAAAAAACAAAAACAAAAATGCAGTTTCATTTATTTTTAATTTTTAAAATAACGTAAAATCCTCCCACTTTTCATTTCTGATTTTGTGTTCAATTATTAGAATACTGCCAGTGAAACTACTCATTACTTATTACCAAATTGTAATTCATCTTTCTTTATTAGAAGTGAAAACAAGTTTTATTAAATTAATAAAATTGAAAGAATGAAATATCCATTACCATACATCATTTTGCAAATAAATCTAGAATAATCATTTAATTTTTACAAAAAGAAATTTGATATATAATTCTAAGAAATATAACATCACACTTTTGAAACTTTGTCCAACTTATTCCAAAAGAGAACTAAAAGGGATTGCACGTATAAATCACATATCCCTTTTAGGCCAAAAATATGCCCGTCCTAGCGAGTATAGAACATTTGGCATGTAAATACATAGTATCTAATAAAATCTTGAAAATGACTATCTAATAGTTGCCAATGACTGGTCCTAAGCCTAAGGCAGCCTAGGGCATCTTTCCTATCATCATTTTTGTTATCTGTCCATGAATGCCGTCCAACATTGCATTTTATCTTTGTAAAAGAAATATTGATGAAAGTCTACTGACTGAATCCGATATAATTTTATTCGAAAAATATGCACACGTCCTTCATTCAGATCACCATGAATCTAACGCTCTATAGTAATTAACTGGACAGAATCTTTGATTAAGGCTAAGTCAAAATTGCTCATAGTTAAGTTTGGAAAATCCCATTAGTCATTTGAGTTCAAAATCGATTGAATCTCTTGCCTCTCTTTCAGAAACGATTTTTGAAGGTCGTATAAGCTTAATTTTCACTTTTCATCTATTCTGGACAATTTTAAAAGACTCATTTCAAGTGTGCGTGTGTGTGTATGTAGATATGTATATATATATATATATGTGTGTGTGTGTGTGTGTGTGTGTGTGTTTGTTTGTTTGTTCCTTCCGAATCCTTATTCATTGTAGTTCCTAATTCCTTTAATGTTTTCTCTCTTTTTTTTTTCCAATTATTTTATACTACCTTAACAATAATGCATTTTTTTGTAGACAATATAATTGATCAAAATCATGTTTAAATTTAAGGAGAAAAAAATAACATAATTTTTATTTCCACTGAACCTTGCCAACAAGTTTTTTTTTTTTTTTTTTTTGGTAACATCAGAATTCTCTCGCCTTTTTTTTTCTTTTAAAAAAAGACATTCCTTTCTTTTCACTTTCTCCTTTAAAAAAGAGTGAAAGAACATCGATAAGAATCCTTCTCTCTCTCTCTCTCTCTCTCTCTCTCTCTCTCTCTCTCGTTTTTCAATAGCATCAACCGAAGTAGGAAAAGGTATACATGCCACTTTCATGCTGTGCCTTCCTTTTTTCTTTCGATTTTGAGTTTTTTTTGGGCTAAAATTTCGATTTTCAGTTTATTATTCTCATTCTCCTTCCGACCAAGTTGAGGCTGATCTAGCTATACTACGCATGGTTTAATCAACAAATCAAAAAGGAGAAAAAATAAAGGAAATAACTGAGAATGTATTTTTTTCGGTCAACGATGATGCTGATAAAACTGTGTTTAAAGGAGAAAGAGCAAAATAACATTTTTGAAAAGCGTAATAGTAAATTATAGTATAAAATTTTAAACTTAATAATAACTAGGATAATTAGTTTTATGACCATGAACACAATTCCAAAAAAATCCCCTCCTCTTTCCTCCTCCTTCTCCTCTCTCTATCTCAGTACTCCTCTCTCTTTCTCTGTCTAACATGAAATTATGAGCATAAATTTGTTATTAAAATTTAACCGTAAATCCGTTATTTTTATAGAAAATCTAAGAAAATCCAAGGATTTTCCCGAAAGTCCAATGATTTACTAGAAAATATACGCTATAGTTTATCTTCGTTTAAAAAACCTACTATGAATTTCAAAAGTATCTATAAAATATGTTATTATTATAATTTCCCGATGCTCAATTGCTTACATCTTTTATGTTCAGATGACATTTCTTATTTAGAAAATCACATAATTTACTTTTATAATTACTTCATGCAATAGTTCCTTTTCCTTTTTTTTTTTTTTTTTTTTTGGAAACTACATACAGATTCTTCAGATTTTTTAAATTTTGATTTCAATATTGTACCATTTCTACAAATTTGAGTTGGTTTAGACTCAAAGTCTTAGTAGGAACAACTTAGCAGAGGAACCAAACAACTCCCAAGAGTCGGTCATCGCAAAGTCGAATGTCAAAATCAACAATGTTCCAGTTTATCGTGTAGAGAATAGGTGTTTTTATTATTGTTGTCTCGAGCGATATTGCTGCCTCATGTGAGACTATTGCTACACTTCAAGCATCACCTGATAAGGGTAGGAAAAAAAATCCGAGTCCCACACCATAAAATATAACAATAATTATAGACATTTAAGAGTATTGAATCATTACACTTAATAGATTAACCTTTTAAGATGGAAGATTAATTTCATAAAAGTCTCAAATTTCACATGGTGTCAGAGCCCAACAAGCTCAAACGAGCGGCCTGATCCATTCAATACAAGATTGGTGACTCCAAAGAGAGCATTATCTTACAAGGACGTGTTAAGGGGTAAAAGAACTCGAGTCTGACATCGTAAAAATACAACAACAATGATAAACATATAAGGGTATTAGATCACTTCATTTAATGGGTTAACATTTTAAGATGAAAACTCAATCTTTTACAAGTCTCAAATTTTACATCATCATGACACAAGACAACCTCTCACGTATAGATCCGACACAAGTCTCGAGCCTACAAGGCAATCTTCCTTACGCAAACCCAATGCAAGGCTCATGCTAGCAAGGTAAGCTCCCTCGCTCTCGTAGGCACATTGAAAGCCTAAGAAGGGTAATTCTCAAATACTTTTTTTCTTCAATTTTTTCTGCGATAAATGTTAAACATTAAAACTAGAAGTTCAAATGCGGAGAGGATAGGTATATAGTTTCTAAAAATAAATATATAATTTACCAAAAAAAAAAAAAGTGAAACTGCAATAGTAAATTATGATATTTTTGGCATCTTGTTTTGAAGTAGCAGGACCCAATTAATATATCTGTACATGTGTGTATGTGTATGTATATATATGTTATCCTTTGTTGAACTAAGGGCCATTGCCATCCGCAAACAACACCTTTACAAGGAAAAGACTCCTTGTTAACTCAATCGCATTCCAAATATTGATGATAATTGCAAATGTATATTCTAGAAAAGAAAAATAAATCATTTCAAAAAAAGAAAAGAAAAGAAAAGAAAAATAAATAAAACAAACAAACGAGGAAAAATAATGGGTGACGTTTAAAAAATTCGTTAAAATTGTCATTTATTTATGAAGTTTTACAGATTTAATGAGATTCTAATATATTATATTGTAAAAAATGATTAATTATTATTATGAAAAAATAGACTGTCAAAAAACTATTGAAAAAAAAAAAAACACACATACACAGACACACACACGGAAAAGCAAACTTGTAAATATCAATGTTTGCTAAGAAAAAAGTGGAGGTCTTAGCAAATCTACAACAGTGGGTTCAATTAAATTGTCCACGTCAGCTCAATCCAATTTCACAACGGCAAGGTTATTATTATTCTATTATTATTTTTATTTTTATTCTTTTTGGTCTAATGAGTCCAAAAGAAGAAGATTTCCTACGATCTAAAGGGCCTATATTTTCAACAAAGAGCGCGTGGTTTTCTCGTTGTCCAAGTGTTTTCTTCCTTCTCCAATCATTAATATGAAACTTCCTCCTTTTTTTTTTTTTTTATTATTTACTATTTTTTCTCAATAGCTAGACAGACAAGTGAAATGGCTAACCATCACATTCACATCCAAGCTAAATGAAAGTTTTTTTTTTTTTTTAAAGAAAAATTTTAACAATAAGAAATTCACATTCACATTACTATTATTTTATTAGTATCAATTTTTTAACAGTCGTAAAGATAATTGAAATCAATTTTATGTGTCGCGCCGTTGATCTTAATCATGATGAACACTTATATATTATACTATTAAAAAATTATTCTAACAGTAAAAATAATAATAACTATCGATAAAGTGAATGTTCAGTTTCTATCATACAATTTGTCATCTATTTTTAACAGATAAGCAAATTAAAAAGTTGATGTATACCAACACCACAACTGGTTTCAAATATGTTGGCCTCTTGTCTATGATTAAAGTGGGGAAAAAGTGATTTGACACTCAATAATTGACCTTTTTTTTTTTTTTTTCTACAAATGTTTACGGCCGTTAATCAATTAGTTCATAAACTTACTATATATAGTTTGACAATAAGCAGCCAAGAGATCTGTGTTCTACAAGAAAAAGTTATCTGTTTTTGGGTACGTGTGCTTTGGTCTCATCTCTTTACATTTTAGCTTAGACGCATGGGACACTAGACTGCACAAAATAAGACCTGGTCACACTATTAATGGTCGGTTTTTGTTTCCTCTATGATAGAAAGCAAATATATGATAGCTTGAGGTTTCTTGAAAATTATTGTCTAATGTAAGCGAAAAGAGGCGGCATGAAGAATTTCAGTATTTTGGAATTTGTATGATGAAATTTGATGACGGTTTCTGAAAACCGTCATTAAACATCCAAATTCATTTTTTAAGAATAATGCAGACTTTTCTCGCTTATTTTTCTACTCAAAATTTAAAACTTTTTCATCATTTCTATAATCCCGAGAACTCTCTTATTCTCTTAAAAAATAAAAATAAAAATAAAACTTCAAACTCCCAAATTCTCTCCCTCTTCTGTTTCTTAAAAGAAAATTAAAAAAAAAAAAAACCATTTTTGTGAATATTTATATTATTGATGAATGATTATGATGAGGATTTTTTTTTTTTTTTACAATTTTTATTTGTATTGTGTTGTAATGAATATTATAGTTCTTTTTTTTTTTTGTTCAAATTTGTGAATAATATATAAATAAATTGTTGCTTGAACATGGACATAATTTTTTGTTAAAACTTTATTTTATTTTTAAAAAATATTAACTACGATTTTTCCTCCGCTAAAAGTGTCCTTTTTGAGCTTATATTACATTTCATGTAACTAGATAACAGTTTAAATCTGTAACATACGACGATCACTCCATATTTGACAGCGGTTAAAAACCGTCACGAATTAGGTTTCCACTAGTGAATTAGGGGGTTGAAGTATGAAAGTTAGTTCCATTATTTATGTAGTTTAAAAGTCTTAATCATAAAGTACCATAATTTTTTATATTAAGTCATAATCATACCGTAAAGGGGAGAAAAGAGAGATAGATATCAATTAGACCCTTTAATTAGTTAATTGTGTGGTGATCATAGATATGTTCCCCTTTAATTAGACAGTGCACGTTATAAATTGTCACTCTTCGGTCATCGTCCACTGCCTTATGGACGGCGAAGTCATGTAATTTTTGGACAGATATATATATATATATATATATATATATATATGTAGTGACTGATGTTCCTATAGTGGTGTAATTATTTGAAAATCAGCCAAGTACGTAATATAATTTTTGCAGAAAAATCCAAATATACATACATACGAACAAGAATTTTTGTGGTCACAATTGCAGATCAAACATACTTTTGTTTCATTGGCTAAAGAAAGATCATATTTAGATACTTAATTCAAGCCAAATAATTAATTGTGAAAATTATTTGAGTCATAATTATTGAGCAGAAAACATCCACTAAGTAATGTCCCATATTAACTTATCATTTCCCATATTATGCATGTCAAAATGCAAGAGAGGGAAAAAAGAGAGAGAGAGAGAGATCTATAGAGCATCATAAACCTTTTTGTTGTTTGCTATTGTGTATGCTATAATCATAAACCTTTTTGTTTTTTGCATCATAAACTACTTAGCATATATAGCTAAATTTTGTTAGTTTAAAGAAGTCAATTATGAACATATTACACCCAAAAAATGAAAAAAAAAAAAAAAAAAAAATTGGGGGTACAAACTCGATATGCCATAGAAGTGTACAAGCTGCTTAAAATTGTACAAAAATGGACCATATATATATAAATAAATATATATTTAGTTTCTTGACACCCCAAAAAGAGGCATATGATCGACCATAGCCAAAAGTACACATGAATTGTTCCCGCCAAAAGTAACAATTTCGTAACACATAATCCTAATGATCATCTTTTTGCATCCCAAAAGGAATTTCGTCTATGGCCTTTGCTAAATTTTATGTAGGAAAATAATTAATTAACAAACATGAATTAATTAATTAAGCTGATTAATTAGCTCTTGGAACTTGAAGCTGGAGGTTGATGAAGCTGCTGATACATGGCGGCCATCCTACTATAAGCCTCCGTCGTCATAGGCTGCTATAACAAAATGAGGATTTATTAGCACTAATTTCCATAATCACCTGTTCAAATGTTAACTAATTATAAATGGTCCAATAATGGAGTTGGAATTTTAGAAAAGCTTAAGAAACAAAAACATTTAATTTTTTTTAAAAAAAAAACCCACTCATTTTCACGCGGCTCCGTCACTGTATACACAAACCTGTGATTGGCATGCAAATAAGAATTGGGATAAGGGGTCCGGAATCACTGCCGCCATTTGGGGTTGTAACCGGCCATCGGCGGGGCCGGAGCCATCCCATGAAGCCATCGACATGAACGGGTTCGGGTGGAGGACCGCAGGCGAGATGCCTGGTATGTTGGGCCGGCCCATGGTGTTCATGTTCATGTTCATGTCCATGCCCATTCCAATCCCCATGCCCATAGGGCTCATCATGGACAACTGTAGTTGCTGTTGCATGGCCACTGGCAACATCATGGCTGGCATGTTCATTCTACTCATCATTTGTACTTGAGCTTGCAATTGTTTCAAATAGTCAATCACTTCGTCCAACATTGAAGCTTTATCGGTCTGCAAATCAAGAATATTATATAACTAAATGCCTTCATAACATATATTCTAATTCTAGAAACTATGTTGCATTCCATTCGAACATTCAAATTAACAGTCTCAGAACGACGATCAAAATCAAAAGGACTAACGTTTCATAGTCTTTTTACATCATTATATTAGTATGAGTTCACTAGTTTACAAGTAGTTTTACTATGTTATAACAAAAACAAAAAGAAAGAAAGGAAAAAAAACGGAAAAAAAAAAAAAAAAAAAAGTAGTTTTACTTGTCTTTGTATCTTTTAGCATATATAGACTTACCGTACGTGTTTTGTCCTATTATTACTAGAACTAAAAAGAACAAAGCAATATGCGATGCATATAAGAGGAGAAGCCAGAGCCACTATCAAGGGATCTAGCTAGGTACTCTCTCAAGCTAAGCAACGACAAAGGTGAATAATTAGTGCTGTGAAATTCTTATCCTTTCCTTTTGACACATCAAAATCTTACTTTTACAAGTTGCAGAAAAAAGCATACACACACACACACACACATATATATATATATACACATTCACATGCATACATATATATATAGGTAGGTTGTATATATAGCAGTGTAATTACTATTTAGGCCCTACAACTTGGAAGGAGGATAAAACATTTATGTGGAAGCTGCTGGTAGTTGTCTCCATACCTAACAATCTCCAATCAATTTGGTACCTCAGAGCAAGAAATGAGTATATATGTGGACTAGGATCATTGGGTCATCGCCAAAATACCCACAAGCAATTTGTATGAAAAAGAAAACGAGTTTGGACCACGCCTATACATACATATATGTGTCAATCATTGTCTCTTAATTTATTATTTTTAATTTTCTTTAAAATTAAAAAAATAAAAATGAATGGAATCTGTGCGTGTGTATGTATATATGTATATATTAAACATGTCAAACTCAGGCTTCTCTTTGGATACATCTGAATTTTTTTAAAGCAATATCCACTTCTTTCTCTTGGTAACCATCACCGAATAAATTAAGGTATATGTGAAGAAAAGTGAAGTTTGAGTACCAATATAAAATTATACTTTATCCTTTTTCCACCGAAGGAAAAAAAAAAAAAAAAAAAAAGTAAAAGCATAAACCTTTTTCTTATCTCTATATATCACATATTAAAATCATAAAGCTTAAATGCGTAAAGCAAGTAATATACATGTGTGTTTGTGTGTGTTTATATGTTTATATAAATTAATAAGCTCTCAAAATAAATGTTGGATTAGAATATCCCATCATATTCATACCTTGCTGGAATTTGGGACCAGCTTCTGCAGCGTCTTCATCCTTTGGTTGATCTTATCTCTCCTTTTCTAATAAGACCAAAGCACAAGTAAATTTCCAATGATAAATCTGTCATAATAATTCCAAAATTTGTAATAATAACGGGGAAAAAGACATCATCATGCATAGGGGGAAAAAAAGCCTCTCCAAAAAAATTAAACAACAAACAAAACACCAAAAAAAAAAAAGAAGAAGAAGAAGGAAGAAGATTAATTAATTTGCTATGAGATGGACAAAAAAAAAAAAAAAAAACTCTGTTAGTGTGTGTTTCTAAATGATTAAACACTAGTTTCTGTCAAATTTACTCTTTATTGTGAAATTAATATGATTTGATTCCAATACAATTACGGTAAAGTTATAAAAAATTCAAAAAGAAATAAAAAAAAACTTGCATCATTTATGCACACAAAAAGTTCCAAACTTTAACTCATAAATAGTCTTGAAAGTTGAAAGCAATCCAACATAAAATTATTCTAAAAAGGGGACTTCCTAATCAAATATTTAATTCAATCTTCATATGCATGTATATATATATAAGTATATTTATGTACATATATCTATATATAGAGAGAGAGCATACTCGTTCAGACTGGTTATGTATTGCAGCAGCTCTACTCCTTTTAGTTGAAATTGAGGATTTTCCATTCCCTTTCTTTTTGTCCTCCTCTTCCTCTTCCTCTTCCTCATCACCTGACTCCCTCTTTATTATATAATTAATAAAACAACATAATTAATATCACTAAATTACAATTTCAGCAACAAAAAAAAAAACTATAATATCAAATTATATAAAATGCGACAAAATGGGTCAAGGAAAAAAAAAAACACAACAATAACAAAAAAAATATTTGAAATTTATAGTACTAACTAATACTAAACAAATTAAATAAATTATTCAATATTAGACAAAGTATATTATTAACACGTTTTATTCACCAAAAAAATTATTAACACGTTTTATTTCTAACACTTGCCTGATGAAGTCTACTATGACAGACAGAGTCATGGTCGTCGGCGGCAGTGGCGGTGGCGGTGGCTGTGACGGCCTTGGTAGAGGGTTTGGCGGAGCTGGCATTCTCCGGCGACCCAAGCGAAGTGGAAGCGAACCCAACGCCGAAATCCCTCTCGCACGAGTACTGATCCATCCTCATATGGTGGAGGCTCGCGCTCGTGCCGCTCACGCTCGGGTCCGGCCGCCCACTCCACTCCGGCGTCGGAGGCACACGCGCCACCCTGGAGCGTTTCATATGCGCCGCTGTCGCCGCATTATTCTCCTCCTGCGTGGCGGCGCCGCTGCACGACGCCACCTGCGTGTACGACCCGACGTTCACGGAGGCGCCGCCGCCGCCGCTGGACCTGGCGGCGGGACGGCAGGAGGCGACGTCAGTCTGGTGGGGCCGGTGGGAGCAAGGGACTTGGGCGTCCACGCTGCAGGCAGGTATAGTGCTCGCGGCTGAGGCTGCGGCGGTGGCGGCGGCGGTGTGGTGGTCGAACCATGGGACTAACTCATCTGCGGCGGCGGCGGCGGAGAGGGGAGGTTTGTGAGGGAAAAATGAGGACCTGGTGGCTTGGTTGACAATTGACTCAAGTGTTCCGCCGGCGCGTGGCTTTTCCCAATACTTGCAAGGGTGGGAGTTTGTGGTAGTGGTGGCAGTGGAAGTGGTGGTGTTGGCTAAGGTCTTGTTTGGCACGCGCGGCGGCCCTAAGCCGTGCATGGCAATCTGCCCGTTTTCCCATGTCAGCTCTGCCACCTCGTAGTCTAACCTGCAATATCAATAATAATTACCCCAAGTTCATGTCCATAGTATAAATGCATATCTACATCTATATACAAATATACATATATATATATATGTATGTATGTATAGACAGAGAGAGAGAGAAAAGGTGGAGAGAGAAAGAGAGAGAGAGAGGAGTACAAGGGGACATCAGGAGCGATGGAATTGGATCGGGAACGAAAGGGAAGCCTGGCAGGAGGACTGTCATCTAGATCCCAACTAGGAACACACTGGCTCATTTTTTGATGATGTCGTTTCTAATTAGAATTTATGTAAAGTGTTGTTCAGTAGAAGTAGTACTACTACAACTTTGGTGTGGTTCAGGAAGAAGCTATAGGAGGAGGAGGAGGAGGAGAAACGAAAAAAGGGGGGGGGGGGGGGGACTTGGAACTGTACTATGTTGTTCTTTTTAGTTATTTATTTATTTTTGAGGCGGTATTAAAATGACTTTTTAATTGCTCTCAAGGCTTTTATGAGCTTGAGAGTGAGAGTGGGAACAAGGATGGGAGGAGAAGGGCACTCATTTTCGTTGTGTGTGTCCCTACTTTGGGGTATACACTAGTGACTTTTATATATATAGTTATCATAACGTGTTGAAAGAAATAAGATATGCCCTCCTTTGTGACCGGTATATCTTCCAACTTCCAAGAGTACTTTATTATGGAGATAAAGATGTTGGGCATAAAAAAGTGGATATACACATTTAGTCTCATGTCCGACATTATTTCATGTGTAATTTTTGTAATTTTTCTAATAGATTCATGTCCTTATCATTTGATTGTAATGTAACTTTATGGATATATAACTAAACAAACATAATTTTATATATCGGTGTTAACCTAAGGATATGTAGCAATTTTCATGAATAGAAAACTTTGTGCAATAATATTAGTTTCACACACCATTAACCCTTAATGTTTTATATATTCTTCCAAGAAAAATATTATAGATATCAACTATAATCTCAATTTTTGAGTATAAATTCATATGATATATGAGTTGTCATTCTTTTATTGTTAAATATTTAAAACATTTACTATATAAATTGATTGCATCTATTAATAAAACTTTGATGTGGTTGTCCTCTCCCTAAATATACATTTCTAACTCAACTTTTAAAATTCCGGAAATCCTCCCAAGAACACAGATTATTAATCTACTCCAATACTTGCTCTTACATATATATACGATAGAAAAGTAAAATACATGCACATTATAATGTCTATAAATAGATATCATTGATGAGGTCATTAATAAGAGGGTTCACGTAATGTACGTCACTATATATACATGTGTGTGTGTGTGTATATACATATATATATATACACAGTGTGCGCTGTGACTAGGAGGGAGTAACTTTTTCTGGTGCTTTATATAGAAGAACATAAAACAAAAAAAAGGAAAAGGAGAAAACAACAAGGCAGTCTCCAAGCTAGATGTCAAACTAAGACAAGAAGAGCTATTCAATTCCCCACCATAAACAGGAAGGAGAGAGAGGGTACTTTCTGAATTCTGATCTATCTCTCTGGTACACCGTGATGATCATGAAAACCCCAATGACCAATTCCTATCTCCATCCACATCCCATATATCTTCTATATCTATATCTATATATATATATATATATATATTCTAAATAAAATGGATAATTAAAATTCATGTGGTAGTTGTAAACCCTAAAGCATTTGGATGTGCTAATAACAAGTATATGTAGTACGAGAATATATACATATACAAAAATATCTATACGCATGTATATATGCAAACATTTTTCGACTCAATTAATATTAACAAAAAGGCCATAGGTTTTATACGAAAATGAATGTAACTTTAAAATTGAATGGTCCGTCAAATTGTAAGCTTATCTCAATATGATGATTGATCATTGCTAAATTATTGCTAAATTATATGCATATACATAACACGTGTCTGATACTTTAACTCAAATATTTAGTTTCTTAATGGTCCACTGTAAATTTATATTTTTTTATAAGAGAAAAAAAGTAGAAAAAAGTTCAATTAAATTGGGAGGTTAATAGTGGAAAAGTATGGAAACTCTAAATTAAATCAGAGTGTCAAAATTTACAGCTTTTTACTCAAAGGGTTGTCTCACTATTAAACTGCATTCATACAAATTCGAATATTTATATATATAGCACTTAAGTAGCAATAACATAGTTCATATTTCATAATGTCATTAGTTGAATAATCTAGAAATTCTTTTTACTAGAAAAACTAATCTAAAATATATCATACCTAACGGTCATGAATGCAGCGCATGTAGATTAATGTCTAATGATATTAATTCAGTATAATGTTTTTTTATTTTTATTATTAATTTGTAGTAAACATTTCAAGATATTATATATAAATCAGTTAATAATTATATGAGTGAAAGATAAAAATCATATGTATTAAACTTGACTATTAACATAAATTTTTAAAGTTTTCATATAAATTTTTATTTTTTCTTTAAAAATTTCATTTCAAACAACAATACTAAATGTAAGGGTTCGCTAGGTGAATGAGTTTGTGTGGCGTGGGATCGAACATCGTATCCCTCAATAATTAGGTAAATGAGTTTGAGTTGAAAATTTTAAGTTTTAATAGTAATTTTTGTTGACTTTTCAAAAAAGACAAAAAAAAATTTCAGAAAAAATAAAAAAAAATTTCAAAAAAAGATAAAAACTGAGATAAAAATTTTGATTTGAATTGAATGTCAAAGGAGCCTAAGTTAAGACTCGTCTATATTATACGTCGATGATATATATATATATATATATATAGACACACATATTAATGAGGAACCGGGCAGGGTTGGAATTCATGTGGCTGAGATTAGAAGTTGGCGGTGAAACCAAATTAATATCAAGGGACACGAAGAGAGAGAGAGAGAGAGAGTTTATGTGGCGTGGGATCGAACATCGTATCCCTCAATAATTGGGTGTCGCCGTGTCGACCATCAATGCTTGTTAGCTTCGACATTTTTTTTTTTTTTTTTTTTTTTGCTGGAGACAATTTGTTATCATTTTATGCGCAAATTTTTAGACGAATTTTCTCGTAATGCGGGCTTTTACTTCAATTAAAAAGGAAAATGCTAAAATGACTGGGCGTTGGAATTTGAAGTCTTGGACTCCATCTCTAAATCGTTACACGTGTTATATCACCGGCTGGTACACCCCACGCGTCACTGTCACCGTATAGTCAAACTTGTTTGCGTCTCCTGTTGTTGACGCTTTTGTACTTGGTCGTATTTAATGTCTTAAATACTGTGGTATAGTAGAATAATAACGTTAAACTTATATCATTAAGAAATTTAACTATTATTATTATTATTATGTCGAGATATTTTTTTCATAGTTTTTATTTTATTAAAAAATAAAAATATTAAATTACACTTTTTATTTTATATATTATGATGCCATAATGATATGGATAATTTAACACCAAGTATTCTTTTGACTTTTCATAGCGCAGACACTCTTCAATCTTGATAAAGGATAAGAAATGTGGACACCTTTTATTTTGATTTTATTTTGCTTTTTTTTTTTTTTGAACTATTTACATATATGGCTAGACTTGGGGTATGCTTTTAAAAAATGTCTACAAGCAAACTTAATTGTAAAATTGAACAAAAATTAAAACTAATCATAATGTGTTGACAAAAACATCCTTAAATTTAATTTAAGAAAAAAAAAAGACATAATTCATCCTAAAAATAGTTACATTAATTACGTTACCCATTTTGTATATCTAAAAATTAGAAATTCACAATCTTTAAAAACATTTGTTATTTATATTTATGAACGTCTTTATGAATACTTGTTGCTTTTTTGTATTTGTTGTCAATATGAAATTATATTTGGTGATTTTTATTTTTTATTTTTGGCTTAAGGACACGATCAATATGACATTTATCTGGAATATATATATATATGATATGCGAAGTTCTTTCATTAAGTAATATAGTCATTGTAAAATATACCATTTATTAAATGTTATTGTTTAAGAGTATGCAATATAATGATAAGGTCCTTATAAGATCATAATAGTTAAAGTGGCAGAGTTATTATCATATGATTATATTGAAATTTTCACCATATTAAAATATTAATCATTACAAAAATAATTAATATGGTCATTATCATAATAAAATAAAAAAAAACTTAATGACGAACATAATCGTTTGTAGGCGTTCAATAGGAAAAAAAAAACTTAGGAAGTAAGAACATTTTTTTTTTCCCTTTTTAAAGCAAAAGAACATGTTTCTTAAGTATTCAAATGAAAATAAAAAACACCTTTCCTTTTAAAATACGTGTTTCCTATCCTTAAAAAATAATAAATAAATAAAAACTTGTTTACAGATAATTAAAGAAGTTTAAAAGGAAAAAGCTTCCTCCCTTAAAAGTAGGTAATGTATGGAAAATTTGATTCAAGTTAAAAATAAAATAAAATAAAATAACTTGATAGCGTGAAATAAGGATAATTTGTTTTTCACGATAAATAGCACTCGTGCATGAATTTTTTTTTTTTTAAAGTCAACAACTATTGAAGGAATGGAAGAAAAAAATAATGAATTTCAAATTTTTTATATTTGTAAATATTTTTATTAGTCTTTATATTTTAAAATGGGTGCTTAAAATCGATCATTTTGTGTAAATACTTTTTTTTTTTAAATTTTGTTTTAATGGCCTTGTCATCTATTCAAAATGTATTTAATGCCCTGGTCAAGTAACAAATGGAAAATGATTGCTACACCTTACTAATAAATAAATACCTGCCACATCCTTAACCACTGTCCAAACGGAATAGGAAAATAAATAAATACATCGAACTAATTATAAGATATCACTCTATAAATGCTGAGGTTTATGATACATTGATTAAATGTCTAAACGTGAGATTCTTTAAGTGATAACTCCATAAGTATAAATCTATATATGTATGAAATTTTTTTTATCCGGCACTATTCAGATTGTCGAACGGAAAAGTTCTTTCGTTTTCTCTCTATCTATTTCTCTCTCTCTCTCGCAGGTTATACTACTCTCTCTTTCAGGTTGTGCTAGTCTCTTACACGGATTGTACCACCGGACGGTAGAGATTTCGTATATATATAGTAATTCTACATCCTCTCTAAGATTATGATCCAACATTTTAATTCTTACTTTCTAAAGTTTAAAACCTAAACGAAAGTTAAGTAATATAATGTATCAACAATTCATCACTGGTGACTCTACATAATTGAATTGATCTTATTATCAATTCCCAATTTAAGAGACAATTAGTACCTGATCTATTAAATCGAACTAATAGAGTCATTCCATTAATAATATATATAAAAATTAAAATAATAAAAAAAAGATATGGGATAGTCATATGTTTTTGGTTTGAATATCAACACTAAATTATCACATAACTGTCAAAATGTCCTATTTTTATTTCACACTAACGGATTTTTTACGGTAGCACTTTAATGGAATAAATTTATAAATTAAGGCTAAAGTCGAACACCAAAAATGATATCAACTATATATGTGTGTGTGTCTTATTTATACATGAAGATCACTATCAACACGTGTCCAAAGAGTTTGACATGTATATATATATATATATATATATATATTTGGAACTTGAGTTTGACATATATTAATCCTTGATTAGTGAAATAAGAGATGGTTGATGAGGAGGAATATTATTAAGCAACTTTCGGGTGTTTTGGAATCATGTCGGCCAGAGAGGCTTAGCCATCTGTGTGTGAAAAAAGAGTCTTTTTGTGCCGGTGTGTCCAAATTGTGGGTGAGAGAGTTGTACTTTTCTTGGCAAATACATTGGGTGACAGTCTTGTCGGGGATGGCCCAATGCTCGTTCGACTTTTATTTGTGATTCGCTTCTCAGGGCCCTTACGGTACTTTAACTTGTCGGCCCTTTTGTCTGGTGGCTTGTCTTGTCTCTTGTTTTGGGCCTATACCGCACTTTTGCTTTGTCGACCCATGTGATCCTGAAATTTGGGCCCAACTTCATTAGCATTCGACTAGTTCTTCAGCGAAATGGGCCAATTATCTAACTAGGCACATCTAACGGATTATGGCCCAGTGTCAGTCGATGGCTCAATTTAGGGCAAATGCTATCTGGATTCATGTACTGGCCCAGGCTTCATAATGATCCCGAAAGCGGAAATATATATATATATATATTTGCAGTAAATAACATTTTTACTAGACTAAATAAAAAGATTTTAAAATAGAGATTTATAGCTAAATAGCCCTTTTTTTTTTTAAGTTTTTTAACAAATAATCGAAGTTTTTAAAAATTAGTTAAAATGTTTTTTTTCCCCTATAATGGTCAATCAATTTTCTTAAATAGTCAATCAGTAATCGACCATAAAATATTGTTAATTTGGTCAATTATTGACTACGGTCAATCACTGATTGGACATAATGTAAATCACCAATTTTCGTAGTCAATCATTGATTAATCATAAGTCAATCATTGATTGACCAAATCTGAAAAAATGACAAACGGTCATTTTACTAAATAAAAAAAAGTTCCACCATCTATTAGATTAGGTGACTAAAAAATGCCACCTAATCTAATTTTTTGTTAGAATATTTAAAGAAAAATTAGGCTGGGTGGCCTTTTTTAATCACCTAATCTAAAAGATGGCATAACTTTTTTTTTTTAATTTAGGAAAAAGGTCGTTTTTCTTTTTTCAGATTTGGTCAATCAATTATTGACTATGAAAATTGGTTATTGACTATGAAATTTAGTGATCTATGTTATGGTTAATCAATGATTGATCGTAAGTCAATTAGTGATTGACAATTTTAAGAAAATTGTTTAAACATTTTAGACACAAAAAATGTCTTTTAACTAATTTTTAAAAACATCGGCCATTTATTAAAAAACTTTATTAAAAAAGGCAATTTAGCTATAAATCTCATATTTAAAATACATAATAATTTATTAGGTAAATAAGTTATTTACTAGAAAGTTGAATTTTTCCAAGTAAATTTACTTGTAGTAAAGTCGAATATTTGTTGGCTAGAAAAGTAAAGTTGAACTTACTAGAATTACTAGAAATATTTACCTGATAAATGTATTATTTATTACTATTTACTCTAAATATTTTTTAAACATACTATCTATTTCAATATTGTTGTAAAAATTCTATTACTACTTTCTCTCTAAAGAAAGTCGAATTATGTAATTTTTTATCGTTAGAAACTTGAATTTATTTGTAATTACTCAGTATAGTTTTTTTTTTTTTTTTTGTTTTTGGATATTTGATTAGATTATATTCTTAATTTGGATTTAAATGCCAATGTATGGAGAAATCAATATGTTCTCTCAATATGTATATAGATGGAGCCCACTTATAGTACTCCACACTATTAAATTCTCCTCTCTTTCTTAATTTGTGGACATAAGCACGTACACATTAAATATCTTTGTGTTTTATTCTCTTTTTTTGTTTTATTTTTTTTTTCTCATTTAATATTCTTTACATTAGACCGTTGAAGAAGACCCGTTTGTTAATCAAAAAATGACATCAAGAAAACTTTAAAATAAAAATTGAACTTAAATACGAAGATCTGAACTCTATATTAATCTGGGATCAAATACGAATTACTGTTAAGCTATACTTGAACTGTTTAATAATTAAGAAAACAATTTAACATTTGTTTACATTCAAATCCTCAGTCCGTCTTGGTAAACATTCTTATATGTTGTAAAACATGACATATATTGAAAAATTGGAGACTCGTGACATATTAGTTCTGAAAGAGGAGTTGATTCATTAGCCGTAAAACTGATTACGTGAGCACTTCTTCTTTTCACAAACTTGTGTTCCCTTTAAAATTGTTCGTATTATACCAAGATATTAAAACCACTTAGGATTATGGTAACTATAATTTCATACCCAATTAAGGGTGTAGAAATTTAATAATCTTTTATGACTAAAAATAATAATTAAAAAAAAAAAACATACACATAACTTGGTTTTTGGCACGCGCAAAGATTGGATCCACGATGACCTGATTGTCAAACAAACATGGACGATAATGATGGGTAGAGATTTCTCGACAAATTAACCAATAATTTTAAGGAAGGAAAATATGCTTCTCTAAATTTAGAGCTTGAAAATCATGTAAGTTAATTCTTCCAAAATGATGATATACTTTGCATGCATGTTGTTCACACCAATCTTTATGGAACTAATTTATGATCATTAAAACCTCAACTTTTCTTCGTATATGTCATTAGACCAAGCTTTTCACTTTAAAAAGGATAATAATGAAAATAATAATAATTATTATAAACAAACCCAACGAACCAAAGCCAGGTATATGGTAACGGAGTTCAGCAAATGTCAAGAAAACCTTATTTAAATGGTCTTTATTTTTTTTTTCCAATTTTTTTTTTTCCCAATAACGCTAGTCAAGATGTGTGCGGGTCCGTCCCGACCCACGTAGGAATACTTGGATAGGACTTGGACATGAACATGGACGGAGTCAAATTGAGGTGATTTAGAAGAATACCAGTTTTAAAATTTTGAGATTCAAATGTAAAATTGAAGCCTAATTTTCATATTAAAGTGACATAAATGAATTAGTAGACTTCATACGGCTAAACAACCCCATTAACACCGAGGAGGGGGGATTTCAGCCCCTCGGCGCAAGTAGTTTTTTTCCCCCCGTAAAAACACTTTGCCCCAATTTTTTCTCGTTTTGCCCCTCTGAACTTTTTTAACTCTAGATTGACTACTTTAAAAGTTTCATTTGCATCCATAATTTTTTATAAAAAATTTATTATTTTTATCCCCTAAAATTTTCAGAATACTAAATTTTATGTGGAATGTTTAAAAAGTTTCTTTAGTACTCTTATATATTGGTCTAAATATTATTGCCTATTATTTCATATATTGTTTTTGCTTGTATTCATTATTTCAATATTTAAGTAAGAAACAAAAATTAGGATACAAGGCTAAAGTTTATATTTGCGGACATAAACGAAATATACATATATAGATTACCAGAAAACAAAGCAAAGCGACAAATAGTACAAGAAAATGAAAAATTATGAGATTTCTGTATATTTTTACACTATTAATTCTGTTCAAAATTTTGATTTAAATTATATATATTAAAAAAAAAAAAAAACACTCACACATACACACGTCTCTGGTATCGACAATAATATGATACGCAAAACATTTTCAAGGTATAAAAATTCGATAGGAATAATAATAGCACTTGAAATGTAAAATGCATTTATTTGTTTTTTTGGTAGTTTAATCTTGACTAAATATAAACTATAACTAAGCTCTCCAGTCTCCATAAACAAAAACTTCTCATTTCATGGCTGGATTTGGGAGTTTGCAATTGTTGTTCGGGAAAGTAGACTAAAAATTATTACAGAACATACCCCGACACTCATGTGAGACAAAATAAAATAACTTCTAGAGAGAGATTAAAAAAAAATTAAGAAAGGAATATTTTCTTTATTGTGTTCACATTCTAGAGTAAGAAAACTGAAGAAAGAAATTCCTTTGGGAGATATTAGATAGAGTGTGATAATATGAAAAGAGAAAATTATGAAAACAGTTTATCCAATAAATATGTTTGTGTATTTTTGCCCTTTTATTCGGATTTTTTTTTTTCCTTCTTATTTGAATTCTTGACTCTATATACTTATCTTATTAAAGATTTAAAAAAAAAATTGAAATTATTATTACTGGGGTAATAATTTAGATATATCCTTTAGAAAAGACAACAAATCACCTATATAGAAACCAGCACCAACAAACTCAACACGTGCCTCCATTTAGTTTTTAAAAGTATGATTTTAATTTTTCTAAAATTCTAATTAATAAGAAAAACTAAAATTGTCTTATAGCTAATTAATTGAGAACAAAAATTATAATATACCTTCGTTTATCTCATATATACACACACACACACACACACACAAATATATATGCCCCTTCTGAAAATTTGGTCCATCTTAATCATTACATGTAACATGATTAAATCAAAGCATGTCATTGTTCAGGAACGAAGCTAATGAAGACTTGAGCGGACCTAACCCTCAACTTTTTCTTTTTTAATTTTATTTTATATTGTTATATATATCCCTCTCTAAATTCCCCCTTAAACTTTTTATTTCTTTTTAAGCTACATATTGTTTTACATATTTATATATAATCTTTTTTTATAAAAATTTCTGACTTCGTCATCATCGCTTACACAAATTTACAAAGCGTCCAAGACAATGTCCTGTATATGTACACTTCAGGGCATTGATTTATATATTCATTTTATTCGAGGTCCGAGACATGTCATGGTGAATCACAATACTCTTTTGTCAAACGCTAATCCAAAACGCAACATTCATTGAATCATGATCTTACTCATTAGCACAATTCCAGACTTCATAACCCCTGTCTGACTACTTATTAAAAACATGTACGATCTAAAAAGACAGCTCCATATATAGAAACAAAAAATAAAAAGGAATCAAATTAAAGTTATATTGTCCAAAAATTGAGAAAGAAATATATTTGGTTTTTTGTTTGGAACCTTTGACCAAAGAATGCGTTCCTTTCTTGGTGCCATCAATACCAAAGAAAAAAGAAATAAAAAAGTAGTCTGGTTAAAAAGTTCAACCATTTTCCAGCAATCATATTGAAACGTAATACTGTTGTTAATATATATATATATATATATATATGAGAATTTTCATGCGAAATATCTACAAAATGAAAGTTAAAATTTTTTTTACACGTTATTGTAATAACTAATTAATTCTAATATAAAATTTGTTGATAATACTAATCCATTTACCTCAATAATTTTAAATAGTCTATGTTATAAAATTCTTAATAAAAAATTATATATACCTCAATTAATAGTCATAAAATACAAAATAAAATGTCATCGCACCTGCAGTTTTTTTTTTTATTTTTTTATAGAATATTATTCATATATATATATATATATATTTATATATGTCTGACTTATCATTTGCTTTCTTGGTACGAAAGTATGGTTAAAAGTTCAGCAATTTCCAGCTATCATATTGAAAAGTAATTCTATTTATGTACACTATATCTATACTATATATACATGTATGAAAATAACAACAGTTACTTGGGGTCATGCGATAAAATATGTCCCACTTGACATAAAGTAAACAGTGGAAGATAGTTTTTGAGCAGGTTTCTTTATTCTTATTTATTTATTTAGTTATTTGCTAAAGAGGTTTTTTAAAACTGGCTCGGGATATATACAACTTTTTTGTTTTAATTATTTTGGTTTAATATTGGGTCGATTTAACAGACCTACACCATAACCAGGAGGATCTAGCACCCAAGCCCACCTACATTTTTTGTTCTTTAAAAAACTTACCTTTATTCTAGTTATTTTAACATATATAGCACCCATTAAAATTGAGAAAAATCTTTTTATATTCCTTTTAAATGTTCATATATTATAATTAGTCATCACTAGAATTGAGAAAATTCAATCTTGTTCCTACTCAAATTTATATATTTTCCCTTAAAATTAAACAATTCAATTTGTCAATTAAAAATCTAAGTCCCTCGAAACAAAAATTCCGATTCCGTAATTGATGATTATATGTTTAATTGTTTATTAAACTTTTTTAAACCACGTCATCATGACAACTTTCAAGTCCAACATCATATGCCATGTTACTAGACGCGATGGTTATTTAATTAGTCGCAAAGACTTTTCGTTAGTTTTCTTTACATTTGTGCTTGCAAAGTTGCAATTTGTTTACAAGCTACTAAAATCTAATACCCAAGCCAAAGACATGAAATGGGATGTTCCCAGAAATTAGAGATCACAAGCCTTTTTTTTTTTTTTTTTTTTTTTTTCAAATTAGGAATTAGGGATACGAACTTTACACCATATAATAGAATTAAGTGTAAAATTACTGTTAAACTGTACTTGCAACCATGATCACAAGCTTTCTTTTGAGTAAAATGCCGCGGGGGCTTTTGTGGCTTATCCCATGTTCTAATTCCAGGAGCACTTGGACGCATAGAGCTCCAGTGTGACCACTGGTTACTAATCTATAAAACAACTAGGATGTGTTTCAACGGATAATTAAGTTTTTCCCCTACATATATGGGACAATTAATCGAACTTGAAATCCAAGATCCAGTCGACGATTAACAATGTATAACATTTGTAAATAATTTTAATCAATTTTCTGTTTTGATTCCTAGGGTATGTGTAGCTGATTATAACGCTCTGTTGGTATGAGTATGAGTAGTGAAAAGGATAGGAAGAAAATGGTGGATTTTTTTTTTTTTTTTGGATGGAAATTGGTTAGTTGGGAGGGATATTTGGTGATAGAAAAGACCAGAGGATTAAAAAACTATAAGGTATTGGGTTGCACCATTTATATTTTCTCCTTGTAAATAATCTATAGTACTTTCTAAAAGAGTCATTGGCTCTTTGGTCACCCCTTCCCTGCTTGTCACATGGTGGGTACGTATGTCATTGTCACGTTGATTTTTTGTTTTGTTTGTTTTGTTTGTCTATTCCGCTCACATGTGCCATACAACTAGTCATATGGAAAACTTTGACAACAATATAAGATGGGCAAAATCACCAAGCTCTATCAAAATTCTTACCCATAAAAAAGAGCCAATATTGGAATAGTGGTGTGGTTTCGGTGCCAATTTGCTAAATAAATCTTTTCTCTAAGACTTTGTTAACAAATAACAGTGATGTTTATGAGCAGCCCTTATTTTATTCTACTTTAAACTATGACAAGTTCTGAATGTTTTAAAAAATACAATCTATGAGTTGAATTATGCACTGTACGCATTTTTAAAGTAGTTGCAACGTTAGTTCAATTTTTTAACCAAATTTATTATTATTAATTTTTTCTAACGGAGTAAATTTGTTGTTAAATGTCACTTTTGTTTTTGTTTTTGTTTTTTGTTTTTTGTTTTTGAAATAAAAATAAGGATAGTACATGGGTGAATTGGTAATAGTCTCGACTATAATCTTTTCATCCTTCTAATTTCACTTTCAATACTAAATAACAAAAGATAAATTCATTTCTTTTCGCTCTATTATGCCAAACAAACAAAAGAAAAAATCAATTTCTTTTCTTTCCTTTTTAATTTCTATTATTTTTAGGTTTTCTTTTCTTTTTATTTTCTTTTCTTCTTATGAGTGTACGATTTATCCTTACCGTTTAGCAGTAGTCCTTATCATATCTCCACGCAACTCTATTCAACCTCATTGGAAAATCAAATTAAGAAGCAAAATAAGAAGGCGTTGTTCTTGTGGTCCTTATAAGAGTCCAGTCGACTTTGGGAGCATTTATTGTCAAGAGAAAAACAAGCTTGAACATAATAACTAGTATTTTGCTTCCTTTAAATATAACAATTTTTATTCAAAAGCATCATCTCTATTTGGATGACAGATTTCTAAGTTAATAAACTTTGAATTTTTTTTTTAATGATTATTATCTTTGCAACATAATTGGATTGAAAGTTATTTAGAGGAGCTATATATAGTTAACAATTCACCCCATAAATACTCTAATTTTGACCATGGGTTACAAAGCGGCAAACTATTTGTTAGTCCATTTGTCGTTAATTAAAGACTAAGCTTGTATCGCTTTCTTGCTTGCGCGCGTCAATTCTTTTGACTCTTTTAGCACAAACAATTAATCACGCACGTTTGTGGTGTTTAAAAATGTAAGACTCATACTTGCAGTTTCTTCCTGATCTTCGATCGACCACCTTCCCATGCATAGAAAGACCAATAATTCTGTTGAATATACATGTATATCATGTGCTATATATATATATATATATATAGTTATTTATTTATTTATTTAACGGATTGGTTGAGACTTGAGAATATACGTATTCTAACACTAAGGAAATCAAATCCCATCAGAAAAATTAAGAGCAAAAAAGCCTATCAGAAAACACAAACGGCCCAAACCCTAAACATGCAAGAGAAAGAGAGATTGATAGAGAGAGAAAGAGAGAGACCTTTTCCTTTTCTTTCTCTCTCTCTCTCTTTTTGGCTAAAGAGATATGTTAACCCAAAAAGAAAAAAGACCAAAAAAAAAAAATCCAGAGAGAGAGAGAGCCCTTTTTCCTTTCTTTTATTATTAATATTTTTTTTTTTTTATTCTTTTTTGGGCTAAAGAGAAATGCAGAATTTAACGAAAACGGAAAAACCGAAACGAAATGCTTTAATTCAACAAACAAACAGAAAACGAAACAAAGCCATAAACGGGCAAGCAAATTATAAAGACCGGGCGTAAACATGCCCATATTAAGGAAGAAAAAGAAATAAACTTAAGTACAGAAACTGATCATATGAGCCACTTCTTATGTTGGAAAATTCTGAAAATGAAGACGTGAAACACGTAACCAAGCGTTATTTGCCCTTTCATACCCATGTGGGACTTTTTACACTAGTTATCCATACCCAACAAGTATACTAAGTTTATATATATAAAAATAAAACCCAACAACATATATATATATATAGCTATATGGATAGATAGCTATATATATGTGGCCTGTTCATCTCAATACTAGACCAGAATGATTTTCCCGAAGAGCGGGAAACGAAGTGGTGGAACTTTAACCTTGATTACGATACGGTCTGAGTCTTTGTCCTTCCAAACGTAGATGCGATCACCAGCCTTGAGCGCTTTCTCAAGCACGAACGCTTTCCATTCTTTAGCCATAAATTCAGGCTTCATGTTATAGTGCCCTCCTAATTCGTCCGGATCCAGCTGATGATGATGACGATGAGATTGATCAGACCGTACTTTCAGGCGAAACTTGTACTTATTCCCCGCCTCGTCCACCGCCTGGATTTCTCTCTGTTCACCTGGCATCATATCACCTGGCAGGTCGCCGTCATCATCTGGTCTAACCCAAGCAATAGGCACCATTAACTTAGATGTCACGTCTGTCTCTGAGAGGATTTTCATGTAGTCCTTCATTTTTTATTTTTTATTTTTTTGTAGTGGCTAACAGTTAATGAGCTTTCGAAGTGATATATGATGAATACAGGAATGAATTATCTTCTTGTCCAATTTTGGCTATATATATATATATATATATATAGAGGTGAATCTAGCAGACAAAGAAAAGTCTCCGGCCTACGTTCACATCGTAGTAACATTTAAATATAAAAATATAATAAAATAATAAAAACAAGACTAATCCGGATACCGCACGGCAGATTAGGAGAAGCTATTTTCTGGTTTCATCTTCACCTTTTTTTTTTTTTTCATTTGGAATCTTGCATTTAAAATAATAATAACAGGATTCAAAGCATGCATTGTCTTTTTAATATGTTTGATCTTTTTTTTTATATAGTTATAATATCATAAATTATTAAAAAATTATTATAACAGTCTTTTTTATTAATTTTTAGACGAAATTTATTAATATAATAATCAAAAAATAATATTAATTAAAAAATTTCGTTAAAAATAAAAAAATTATTCTAGTAATAATTTTAATAATTTAAAATCATTTCAATTAAAAAAAAAATAGTTATCAAAATTACTCTTAATTATCAATCTACTAATTTACCCTAAAAATAATAGTACTCACAAAAGTGTGCATACTTGGAAATTCGCGCGCTAACCTAATTTTTGTCAAAAAAATCCAGTGGAGTAGTCTTGTCAAGTCGTCACGCTAACATGTGCTGATACCCCCGGCTAGTGCCCCTCCCAAAGGTTGGTGGACGTCAAAATCACGAAGAGGTAAATCTACCCTTTTTGGGACGACCACACCCACAGCCCTCACATGTGTACAGTATATTTACGAAACATATTCATGGTAAAAAATCATCTTAAAAATATTTTGTGACAAATATCATATTTATGATCAACAATTTGTTTACGAAGCTATTTTAAATAAAATTATCTTAAAATATTTTTCGTAAATAAATAACTTATCATAAATAGGTTATTTATCTTATACATGTTTAAAATCTACTATTTACTTTAAATTCTTTTTTTTAAATGACATATTTACTGTAATTTCTCATCTCATTCATACATTTACTTAAAATCAGAATTGGAATGAACTGTTGTGGATTTATTTGTATACTCCATCAAAATTGTATTTTCAAATTTAAAAAAAATGTTAATTTATATACCTATTATATAATATTTTTATTCATAATTATAATAATCATTATAATATTAGGACATAGTAATATATAACTTATGAAATTATTCTTGTTTTATAAAATAAAAATAAAATTTTTAAAACTTGAATTAAGATAAGTAAAATAAAAACTAAAGTATCAACAAGGGATACATATAATTCCATTTTAATAAAAATAAACTCTTTATTTATTCTAACGAAGGAAATAATAATTAGGAAAAAATTATTTCAATGTAGGTTGTTGTTATATTTTTGATATTTAGACATTTTGCGTGTCGGCTTTTGCTTAGGAATTAGATGTCTATATATATATATATATATATATATATATATATATATATATATATATATATATAAGAATATGTAGCTTGAAAACCAATTGCCTCTTAGAAGGCAACAAAAGTAAAGAAAAAGAAAATAATATTTGGAAACCAACGCCTCCAATATTTTCTTTGTTTCTAGTTTATTTATCTTATTGACAATTTGTGTGGTGTCTTGTTTATTTATTGAACTCTTTGTGGATTGTGGTATCTTTGTTTGATTGGCTTCCTCCGTGGCTGGTCTTGATTTTGTGCTTCTAGCCTTTTTTTTTTTTTTTAAATAAATAAAAATAATAATATGAATGAAGAGGTTTAAGTTCTCATATAATTTCAAATCATATTTACGTGGTATGTCAATATTCTAAAGATAAATTAATCAACACGATGGAGGGTAACTCGAATCCAAAAATTCTCATGTACAGAAAGAGTACCTAACCATTTCGGGGTGGGGAGGTGATATACGAAATTAATGATGTTATGGCTCTTCAATTTTAAATTTAGTATCCACTTTTAACCTCAAATTATCTTCATGGTACAGCGTTTGTCAACTCTCTCTCTCTCTCTCTCTCTTTCAAATATATAAAGAAATTAATGTTTTTTTTTTTTAAATTAAGAAAGGTGCCTGCGCTGCATGTAATTCACAAGTCAAACCAAAGAACGTGGGGCTAATTCATAATAATAGTTAAGTTGTTTCTGATAAATAACTTTCAATACCGCGATCTAATTCATTAATATACTTAGATGACATTCATATCTATTTCATTTTGCAGCTGTTGTCTTGTCCTTATTCTTCTACTTATTAATTGTCTTTCAACATTTTCTCAAAATAATAATAATTGTTCTTCAATCTAATTTGGCCATTCCAACTTTCAAGTTGATGATCGCTGAAAATCATGTAATTTGTTGTTCAAAAGACGAAAATTTTATCTGCCGCTGTCTATGACTTCAAAGTGGTAAGTGGGCCATGAAAAATCTTCACCCCAGAGAATTTCATGAGAGATAGAGAAAAAATAAAAATAAAAGAGAGAAGAGAAAAAATAAAACAAATAACAAAAATCATATAATTTGTTGTTCAAAAGACGAAAATTTTATCTGCCGCTATCTATGACTTAAAAGTGGTAAGTGGGCCATGAAAAATCTTCCCCCAGAGAATTTCATAAGAGATAGAGAAAAAATAAAAATAAAAGAAAGAAGAGAAAAATAAAACAAATAACAAAAAGAAGCTCGGGTCACTAGTTTCTAGAGACATGAGTATTAATTGACATATTTTGGAATCCACTTTCTTGCCCTTAATCACCAGAGTCAAATCAAGTAATTAGCATAACGTGCTTAAAGCCTAAAGAATACGTTGTCGTTTTCGTTGCTCTCTTTTGGCTTATTTTCAAATTGGACCGCCCATAATACTATTTAAACATCACCCCCTAATTGATCACTATCCTTAAAAATAAAAAATCTAATCTAATATTTGTTGATCTTGAATCATTTGTCAAGACTTCATTAAGTACTTGATCGAGTTTTTATTTACTTATTTCGTTTGTTTTATAATTTTGTTTGAGTCCTTATTTGTTAAGGCTTCATTTTAAGTTGCTTGAGTTTTTTTTTTTTTTTTTTTTTATGTCGAGTCGTCTTTACAGAACTAATGCTCCGTTTGGTGATTTAACTCAAATTTAAATTTTTTAACTCAATTTTGCTTTTTTTTTTAAAAAAAATCAATAAAAATTATAATTAATTTTTAAAAATTCAACTAATTTCAATTTAAAAATTTTAACTACAATCGTAATATCAAACGGAGGTTAAATATTGGAAACTACATCATTTGTCTTGTAGCATGAGGACTTTTTTTAATGCGTGACCTTCTTGACGTGGGGAGTAAAGCTATGGGCCCCCCACCACTTGATGTGGCTACTGAGGTGGCAGTTTGTGGGACCCATTAAGAAGAAAAGTCAAATTCTTTTGTCCCTCTTTCCTCTCGCATTGTCTCTTTCCTTCAACTCCATCTTCTGTTGTTTTTTTTCTTTGCTAAATAACTCCATGTCTGTCGTCTTTATTTCTCATATGCACAAATACACACACACACAACATATATTGTCTATATAATCATCCACAAATTAGACAGGAAGAATATTCATTCATTACATCAGTTCAAGGTTTTTTTTAGCAAATTACTTGAGGTTTTTTTTTTTAATATTAATGGTGTGAGGTCTATTTTAGTGAGGGTGTTTTAATCTTTTAATGGAAAATTGAGCACGTGTAATGGGTCATATGGTCTATTTCATGAGAAATTTAATGGATTTGAATGTAAAATATGAAAATTGTAAACATTTGACCAAAATCAAAAAAATATACGGAGATCAAATCATTACCTATTAAAAAGTTTGAGAGATTATTTAGTCAATTACTCAAATATAAATCTGTTTAGTCCTATTTTGAATTTCAACTGGCTATATATTCTTAGCATATCCGAAGTTTGTCAACACTAGTGATGGAATTTTTTTTGTACCAAACATTCTGAAGTCTCAATCAATCACTGAACTTTAAACCAATCATCGCGATTATATAAATATATATCTATACACACGCATATATATATATATATACGTGTATATTCAACAGAATTAATTAATGCTTTTCATAGCATGGGAATTGATAGTCGTAGCGGTCAGGAAGCAACTGCAAGTATGACACTTCATCGACGTTTCAAATCCAGCATGATAATATTCTTTAAAGGCACACCACCACGCACGTGCTTGATTATTTGTGCTAAAATAGTTAATAGAAATGATGCAAGCAAGAAAGTAATACAAGCTCGGACTTTGACAACAAATGGAGTAACAAAAAGTTTACCAATTTAAGTAATAAAAGCCCATAGTCAAGACTAGACTACTTATCGGGTGAATAGTTAACCATATGGGCTATAGCTCCTCTAAATTAATTACTTTCAATCCAATTTTTTTTTTTTTTCAAAGATAACTATTATTAAAAAAAAAAAAAAAGAGTTATTGCAAACAGAACAAAAACTAAAATTTCAAAGTTTTTTAACATAGAAAGCTATCATCCAAATACCAAAATAGAAGCTAGATAATATCTTCTACACTACATAAGTTGTTGACAAAGAAAAAAATAAATACTTGTAAGTAAATCTTTTTATTCTTTGAGCATTAAGAGAGAGAGTGTGTTTTGACCATTTTGTAATAATTAGATTATGATTGTAACCATATTCCCAAGTGATTTTTATATCCTCAGTTTATTCTAATTCATTTTTAATAGGAACAACTTTACGAGAGACACAAGTTTGTGGGGGCCCTCTCAGGTACTATATTCACGAGCCTCCTAAACTGAATATTTATCTTTCAACATATGTCATGTTTGTTAATGTTTGTTAAGTTGTATAGCCTAATTAACGTCTTATGAAAAAACATCTTATTTAAAGACAACATACATATTGACTTTGGAGAGTTTAAAACTGTTTCATTAAGGGTATTTTGAAGATTTAACTTGTAATTTTTATTGTCCCAATTTTTCTTTATAAATATGGTTGGGGGGTGGGGGGTCGTCATCACAGATTAACGTACGAGAGGTTAGAGAAAAACGCAAAGAGTGTAAGAGTAGTTAACAATGTCATGTTGGGCGTAGGTCCATCTGTTAAATTGAAGAAGGTACGCTAGCCTTAAATCATAGTTCAGGGCCTAAAACTTGGGTCTATGGGGCCATAAGTAGTGACCCATGTTGTCAAAAACCATGAAAGTCCACAACTAAGTCCCCTCCATTTGGAACGCATAACTGAAAGCAGTGGCGCTTGTCCCTGGAAGGGAAAACTATTGTGGAATTACACTGTTTTAATTTTTTTTTTTTTTTAAATGGTCATTTTTTACTGGCCAGATCCCTATTGCCTGTTATTAAAGGTGTGTTTATTTGCACCTAATCAGGATGGCATAAACCGTGAGTATTGGAGTCCAAATAAATTATTTACTTGATTTTAGAATTAATCATTATATATTTCATTCATACTTAGTTAAATACAAAATTGAAATGAACTATAAAATAAATTTACTAACATACTCCTTCAAAGTTGTTTTCAAATTAAAAAAAATACTAATTTATGTAGTAATTATAATCTTTTGAGTCATAATTATAGTGATTATTACAACACTACGTCACACAGTGATAGATACAAGCAATATAATTACTCTCGTTTTATAAAATGAAAATAAAGTGTTAAAACTTGAATTAGGATAAGTAAAATAAAAACTAAAGTATCAACAATGGATACTTATTTTTCTATTTTAATAAAAATAAACTCTTTTGTTATTCTAACAAAGTAAATAGTAATTAGGATTGTTATAGTATTGACAATAATAATTTTGATATAGGTTATTAATATATTTTTTGATCTACATTTCGCAAGTAAATTATGGATAAGGTAAAAATTTATTGTTATTATTATGATTGAAAATCACATTACGAGGAGGGGGGAAATTGTCCATTCAATTGAGATATATACAAGGACTGCCACACATTTTAACTATGATCGACATTTGCCATTCAAGGAAAACCCTCGGATTTTCTTTCTACCATAATTCAATCATAGTTGGTTTTAAAAAATTAAATTAGGATGACCAACGTAGCCTTTAAAAATAACTTCTTTTTTTTTTTTTTTTTTTCACCTTACCCAATCCATCCTCGTCAGAGTTGCCATTGGAATAATGACCAGCCCACGCAAGTTTTCCATGCAGGGTCGCGCCCTCACGTCAGTTACGGTGGTCGCCTGGAAGCATGTCTCCCGTCGTACTAGTGAAGTTTCCCTCATAGCACTGAAATCATGGGAGTATTTAAGTAGTAACATATTTTCAAACATAGAGTACTATTAAAGAGCTTTCAAGAGATTTCATGAAATTGATATAATTTGAGTAATTTGGTGCTAAGATTGGATCCATTACAAGTTAATCCCAAAGACCTAAATGTCGATCAACCATAATAGACGATAATGAAGCTTAGAGCTTTCTTGACAAATTATCAACATCTCCAATTTGGAAATCATCCATCATTCTTACAAAATGTGCTAATTTTCACATGAAGATTTCTAACTTAGGATTTTTTTTTTATTTTAGTATGATATTAATTTAAATCTAACGAAGAAGAGCTTATATAATTGATAAAAAAACCCTATCGGAAGACCTTATTTTATATTAGTTGTTTTAAGAATCTTTATTCGGCTAATCAATGATCATTAAAAGTTTAATTTTTATTGGTTTATCTGCTGATTATGTCATTAGACAATGCTTATCTCTTTAAAAAGCCTATTAATAAAAAATTAACAAACTTAGTAAATGTGTTGGCAAAAGTGAATGATAACCGAAAACCTCATCTATTTCAATAAAAAGTTGTTTGAGGGAAATGTCTTCACCCTTTTTTTTTTTGGTTTAGGAATTAGGAGTTTGAAGTTGTACTTCCCAAAAGCAGCCAAATTATTCTAACCGGCCACACTCTCTCACTCACGTGAGACAAATTTAACTCCTTTTAACACCCAAAAAAACAAAAGGGTGAGAGAACAAGAAATGATTAATAAATCCAAAAACTTTTTTCTTTTTTTTTTTTTTTTGACAAAACTCATTACCTTTTTGGTATTTAGCAACAGCCACCATAATTATTGAAAATGCCATGTTAAAGTATTTCCAATAATATTCCGCCACGTCAGATCAAATGGACGAGTTTTCTGGTTTGCTTACGTGTTACCTTTTTGTTGCGCCAGAAAAATCTCTTAAATAGTCACTTCCGCACCAGATCAGAAATCCTTATCTCTCTCTCTCTCTTCCGTCTCCAATCATCCAGAAATCCATTATGCTCAGAATCTAGAGGGAGTCAGGGAGAAAAAACACTGCTTTTAGAGAGGGATTATTAGAAAAAGAAAAGGAAAAAACAAAATCTCGCCTTTTCTTTTTTTCTTTTTTTTTTTAGGAAAAAATCTCACCTTTTCTGTTTGTTTAGAGAGAAAAATTACAGTAAACCAGAAAATCAGAAATTTGTATTCTTCCTTCTTCGCAATCTACAGTGGGAAAATAACACAGCTTTCAGAGAGAGGTTTGAGGGAAAAGAAAAAAATTAATATTTTCTTGTTTGTTTTGCGAGAAAATTCACACTAAACCAGAAAAAAATGAGAAATCTTTTCTCCTTTGTTAAAATTCTACTGCAAGAAACTTCAAAGAAAAAATACTGCTTTTAGAGAGAGAAAGAGAGTAGTCTGGATTAGACTATTATTATAATTTTTTTTCCTTAGTTTTACTTTTGTTAGAGAGAGAAAGAGAGAAATTTTACAGTGACGGAGAGACAAAGAAACAATCCCTCACCCCCACCCCCAAAAAAAAAAAAAAAAAAAAAAACCCTAACCCTAGCCCACACACACACAGAAATCCAAGATCTTCGAGAGAGAGAAGAGATAAATGTCGCATTCACCAGAGAGAAATTCGAACTCGAAACCGCCATTGGAGAGGTCTTCGAAGCTTCAACAACAACAAGAGGAAGCCTTGAAGCATGTTATCTCGAAGATGCAGCTTCTTCACTCCACCGTCTCTTCATCTCCATCGCCTTCCTCTCCTCTCTCCGATTCCGATGCCTCTCTCCTTCCCCTAGACCCTCCTGCACCCAATTCCACCTCCCTCCTCTCCGACGAGCTCCTCCTCGCCATCTTCTCGAAGCTTCCCCTTTCTCAGTACCCAAACAACTCCCTGGTCTGCAAGCGCTGGCTCTACCTCCATGGCCGTCTCCTCCATTCCCTCCGAATCCTCGATTGGGGCTTCCTCGATTCCGGTCGGGTCGCTGACCGGTTTCCAAACCTCACCGAAATCGACCTCGTCCATGCCTGCATTCGCTCGCCGAGAAACTCTGGCATCCTCATATCGCGCAAAATGGCGTCTCTTCTTGTAGACTCTCTCTTCATCCCCAACAATGGCGGGTTTATTGAAGAAGGCGACGTGTTGAAGTCGAGCGTTATTGACCAGGGGCTTGGATTGATCGCCAATTGGTATCCGAATCTCCGGAGATTGGTCGCCATTGGCGCGAGCGAGAGCGGGCTGCGGAGTATTGCCGAGGAGTGCCAGACATTGCAGGAATTGGAGCTGCATTGCTGCGGGGACCTGGCATTGAAGGGGATTTCGCAATGTAAGAATCTGCAGATCGTGAAATTGATCGGTTGTTTTGACGGATTCTACAGCTCGGTGATTTCGGACATTGGATTGACGATTTTGGCTCAGGGGTGCCCGCGGTTGGTGAGGCTTGAGCTCTACGGCTGCGAAGGGAGCTACGATGGGATCAAGGCGATTGGGCAGTGCTGCCAAATGCTCGAGGAATTGTCGCTGTGTGATCACAGGATGGACGGCGGGTGGCTGGCAGCACTTTCTTTTTGCACAAATTTGAAGACTTTGAGGCTCAAATCCTGCAAGAGCATCGATTCGAGCCCTGGACCGGATGAGCATTTGGGATGTTGTCCCACCATTGAAGAGTTGCATTTGCAGCAGTGTCAAGTGAGGGATAAGCAGGGCATGAAGGCACTGTTTTCGGTGGGTGGGGCTGTCAGAGATGTTGTCTTCCAGGACTGTTGGGGCTTGGCGGACGATGTATTCAGCATTGCCAGTATCTGTAGGTATGAGATTTAGTCTCGTAGTCCTTTTTTTGGTTCTTAATTTGCTTCTTCTTTTTTTTTTTTTTTTTTTTTTTAATAATAAATATTATAATCAATAGTGTGAACGCGTTAGATTAAAGTTGATCACTGATATAAAAGGTGAAGTAGGTATTCATCTACATTTTTGCAACATAGTGAATCACCCATTTATCATTAGCTGTAATGGCCTTGCGAAACAAAACCTGCTGTGACAGCATTCAAGTCCTCTAGAACTATCTGTGTAATTTAATGGTGCAATCCGATGCTTGTTGCAGTGCCTACTGGTAAGGAATACAAGTTGAAAATGTTTGGTTGTTTACAGGAAGTAGTGTAAAATTCCGAGCTTTTGATACACATGAACTCTCTCTTTCTAAGTTTAAAAATTCCTAAGTTTCAAGACATGTAAACAAAATCTCTCAAGGACATGGTAGATGGGCGGTTTTAAATTTATGCGGACAAGCCCAAGTGTAGTTTTCAATGGCTTGCTCATGTTGAAGTGAATGAAAGTTGATATTATTTTGTTTGTAAATAAATTGGAGTTTTTGAATTTGTCTGAGCTTTCATTTAAATGTTTTGTTTTGTTGTCTTAGGAGGGTAAAGCTGATATCTCTGGAGGGCTGCTCCCTGCTGACAACCGCAGGATTGGAATCTGTAGTTCTGTCATGGAAAGAGCTTCAAAGGCTTAGAGTAGTTTCATGTAACAATGTGAAAGATGCCGAGGTCACTCCCGCCCTGGCATCCTTGTTTTCTGTTCTCAAAGAGCTGAAGTGGAGACCGGATTCGAAATCTCTCTTAACATCAAGTCTCGAAGGGACAGGAGTGGGAATGAAAGGTGGTAGGTTTTTCAAACGACTAAAGCCATGAGTTTGATGGCATTTAGGTAAGTTATACTGCAACTCCCAAAAAGATATAGATGTTAGGTAGTTTGTTGCACCTATAGTAGTTTAGATGTCGAGCTTCAGGTGGACCAAACATAGTTTTGTTGTATTGTGGGAAACCTATTTGATGGAAATTTAGTATCAAGATATTCATGTAATTCAATTCTCAGTGTTACAATAAGTTTTAGATATGCTTAAGTATAAATATAATTAAGTAGTTGTACTGACTTGCTAGGAGTTAGTATAAGCAGAAACATGGGTATAGACAGACCCTATAGTTTATTTCTTCTTTCCATATCATTGGTTGTAACATGTACTGGGAAATTCATCAATTTATTGTACCCCGAAGTTGTGGTGATTGAATTATATCTTCAATGTTTTTCCACGCCTTCTTCTTTTGTGGAATATGAGTGACTATGAGTTGCAGTGTTGGATATTTTATACTTGCAAGTGAGATATTGGATGCCAACTTTTATACAACTTTGCATGGAGGAATTTTAACTCTGTACCTCATGATAAAGTTATGTACGGAATAACCGGAAAGTAATGCGTTACTATTCAAAGCTATGTTTTAGTTCCTTTGCTTAAATAAAAGAAAAATGATAAAAGGATATCAAGATACCACAAGTCACACGGTAGTCGGAGCCAACAAAAAAAAAAAAAAAAAAAAAAGAAGCTCGTACATAGTATTGGATACGATTGTATATTTAATAACACGGCTTAAAATAAACTGTTCAAGATATTTCCTGGGGAGTTCATTTGATTATTGGTTTCTATTAGAAGGGAAGATGTTTTGGAACTACCTGGCGTGTAAAGTACTTGAATGCTCATGCTTAGGGCTTGGTTGAGAAGATTTAAATTCTACACGTTATGGTGGAGTTAGATGTGAAATAACCGGGAAGTTATATATGTTACTATTCAAAGTTATGTTTAGTTTGTTCGCTTAAATGGAAGAAAAATGATAAAAAGGTAACACGACACCACAAATCATATGGTAGTCGGAGCAAAAAAAAAAGGAAAATGAAAAAAAATAAAATTGTATATGGTAGATCCTAAATATAGGCAGGATCTATAGGAGACTCATATTATGTGGGTGGTATTAGATACTCTTGGTATTTAATAACACGGCTTAAAATAAACTGTTCAAGGTTTAAAGGGTTTCTTGTGGAGTTTATTTAATTCCCTGGCTTATAAAATACTTGAACGCGCAAAGGGTTTCTTATGGAGTTTATTAAATTCCATGGCTTATAAAATACTTGAATGTACATACTTAGGACTAGGCGGAGGAATTCAAACTCTACACGTCATGCTGAAGTTAGGTGCGGAATAGCTGGAATAGCTGGAAAGTTATGTATGTTACTATTCAAAGCTTTGTTTGATTTTGTTTGCTTGAATAGAAAGAAATGATAAAAGGTATCAACACACCACAACTCATATATGGTAGCCGAAGCAAAAAGAGGGGGGAAAAAAAAACTCATATGGTAGATTGTATGAGAATTATCTTACATTAATTGTGATATTAGACACTATCGATGTTTAATAACACAACTTAAAATAAACTAATGATTTTTTTTTTTTTGAAGTTTAGCTAATTCTTGATTTTATTACAAGGAAAGGTATTTTCAAACTATTTGGCTTGTAAAGTACTTGAAGCTCATGCAAGGCTCATGCTCAGGGCTTGTTTGGCATGGATTGTGATAATGGTTTTTAAGATTTTTTTAGTCCAAGAATTGCTGGAGTGTTGATACTGAAAAAAAGTTTAGACATTATTTTTGAAAAAAAATAATAATAAGTTTAAGTGCAACATCACTAATTTGTTTGAGGTACTATCCGTACTAAACACACTGTAGCAGAAGGTGAGTCTAACTCATGAGTTAAATCTGATATTATAAAGACTCACCTTTAACTAATAAATGGTACTCGACACTATCTACGTCCTTAAACAGCGTTTTTTTTTTTTTTTTTTTTTTTTGGCTATAAAGAGCGTTCATTTAGTAGATGTAAAAACTACATAATGGTCGTGTTCTCTCTGGAGTGTGGGCCCAACTTTTTTTTTCCTTCTAAACAGTGTGGACTCTACTTGTGAGTCGGAGAACTCCATTCAACCTCATCGGATTGGATATTGTAGCTCTTATAGGTTTTTTTTTTTTTTTTTTTTTTTTTTTTTTTTTTTTTTTTTTTAATATAGTATCTCTTATAACATTTCGCCTCCGTTTGGTATAATAATTTGAAATTTTTAAGTTTGAATTTGTTAACTTTTTAAAAATTAATTATAATTTTTGTTGACTTTTCAGAAAAATACAAAACTGAGATGAAAAATTTGAGTTTAAGATGACTTTTTAAAAACTAGTTATTATTTTATTTTTAAAATTATAATGAGGAGATATTTTTTGTTTTAATATGTGGTGTATTCAAATGGGTTTGATTATTCCTTTCAAAGAAAAAAAAAAAAAAAGTTTTGATTATTTTCCCTTTATTTTTTGTTTGTTATGTAGATTTCCTCTGGAGCGATATTTCGTAGGCTTTTTTTTTCTTTTCTTTTTTTGTGATTTTCCATGTGGTCACGTTGATTAATGGGAAAAAATATAAATAAATTAATTTTTCAATCATTATAAGGCAAAGTATCCGTCAATAATTCTTTAGATATCCAAAGATATCATGCCAAAATCTCTCCCTTTTTTTCCCCTTGGAATACATAATAATTTCATTTTAATTTTTTTTTCAAAATAATGCACACAAAATTATAAACACGTTTATTTATAAACACATTCACGAAAAAAAAAAATAATAATCAATACTCACATTCTTTTCATTCATTGATTAATATGATATATATATTTATTTTAATCAACATAAATTTCAATTTTATTTTTATATCAAATTAATTTGATATTAAATTTTATATCATATTCCTACAGTAATCTTTAAATTTGTATAATTTAAGTACTTTCCAAAAAAAAAAAGGAAAAACACTTTCCATTGAGGAAAAAAGAAGGAAAAGGAAAAATATAAACGTTGAAAGAAAATAACTACGTGTCGTTGACGTCATTGGGGAGATTCCTATGTGGCACAATCCTATTGGTTAAAAAGGCGTGGAAATCGTGTAGGACTAGACAGGTGGAAAAAATAGAAAAAATAATAAAATAATAAAAAAACTATTATATATAAGAAAAACGAGAGTTGGAAAAAGGGATCTATTTTCCGCAAAGTCAGAATTCACCGATTAGGTTCATCATCGAAAGCCGGCGATTTCTCTTCCTCTCAACGAGTCGACTCAGGCTAGTTCTTCTCTGCAAAATTCCTGGTTTTTTTTTTTTTTTTTTTTTTCAAATTTCTTCTTCTTTTTTGTTTACCGATCCAATTCTGTTATATCGAATTTGAGAATCGTTTTTTCCAAAAAATATATGTTGTTTCGCTAGTTGGATTTTGGATCTGATCATCGGATCTGTTTTCTTTTCGTGCAATTTGGAAAAATTTTGGATTTTCTAGGGTTCTTGGTTTCCTTTGAATTGTTCTTAACAAGTCATGATCTTTTTCTTGTTCATTAGATTGATTTGGAGATTAATGTTTTAGGAATATTTCGCATGAATTGTCGACAATTTAATCTCCAATTTACAAATTGGGGGCAGATGAATTTTCCTTTGAAAGACCCAGATTTTGATGGGTCTTATCCGAATCTGCTAGATCTATAATATTTGTTTTCCTCTCCTATATTTCTTTTCGATTTATGTTCTTTACCTTTGTGTTACATTACAATCTCTTTTTTGGTCTAAAACTTAAATCGGTCATTCATTTTTTTTTTTTTTCAAATCTCAATTTCAATTTCAAGTTTCATTTATAAAGCCTATGTTTTTCGTATAACTGTCATCAGATTCATCAGCTTCTCTTATTGTTTTTTGCTTATTGTACTATTGTGAAAAAGAAATTTTATAGCTTGCACCGTCTCAAAACATGCAATATGGCTTCTATATATAAATTTTTAAAAGTCTTGCTAAAGGGTTTTTTTTTTTTTTTTTTTTTTTTTTTTTTTTTTTTTTTTAATATTCGGAAAGTTTGTTTCTTGATGATCTGATTACTATAATGCTGAATTGGGAAGTTCTAAATGCTTGGTTGGGTGCTACAGAAAATGGTGTTAGGTGGAGCAGCTCCGCCGAGAGGAAGTGCCGCAGCTACTGCGAGCATGCGTAGGAGGAGGCCGACGAGCAGCGGGGCTTCGGGTGGTGCTGCAGGGACCATGCTCCAGTTTTACACCGACGACGCCCCTGGACTCAAGATCTCGCCCAATGTTGTTCTCATCATGAGCATTGGCTTCATCGCCTTTGTCGCCGTTCTTCACGTCATGGGCAAGCTCTACTTCGTCCGCAGAGAAGCGTAGAAAGAATGGTGTTGTGCTAACTACCGAGAACTCTTTTGTTTCTGTTTCCCATTTTGGTTGGAGTAAGAAAGACAAAGTAACAATAGATATTTTGCTCTGGTTTAAAGGCTTTTGTTTCCTTTTTCCCCGTTGTTAGTTTGTGAAATGTTGAAACGTTGGTGGGTTTACTTCAGTTTATGAAATTCAATTTATTTGGAACCTTTTGTTCGTTCCAACACTTGACTTGAGAAACACAAAAATGAGCATGTGTTTTGCTTTCTAGGCTTCTACATGAACATGAGAATATAATCTTTGAATGAAGTTTTAGTCTTTACTTGCCACCAGGAATTCATGACAATTCAGATATATATATATATATATATATATATGTTTTTTTATATATATATATGTTTTTTGGGTGCTCCATTATTCACTTCCATTACAGAGCAGATATTGTTGTAAATATTGGAATTCAATTGTGCCTTTGTAGACTTTTCTTTCCTAGTCCCAACTTCCTTAGCTTTTCTCTCATTTAAAAAAAAAAAAAAAAAAAAATCGACGAATAAGAAGAAGCAAACATATCAATTCCATATAATTTTACAAACTTGAAACATGAAAGGAGGAAAAAAAAAACGAGCAAATGTGTCTAAATTTCTAATCAAACTTGAAATTTGAAATGCTTTTTAATCAACTTTTAATTACTTTAATCATAATGCATTGTTTGTCAAATATTGTTGGTTAGATATATATATATATATTATTTGGTGAATTGGGGAATAATTAATTTAGACTATATATTAAAACAAAAAACTATCATTAAATCATACTTGCTGAGTCATTAAAAATCCAATATGGGATTTAAATCTATTTACTTGAGAAGAAAATCAGATATTAAACTACAAGAAATGTACTACAAGGTTATCTTTATAAATGACAAGGATATAGAAATTCGCAAAATGTAAAAGTAATGTATTACAAGGTTACCTTTATAAATGACAAGGATATAGAAATTCGTAAAATGAAAGTGCATTGCATGCATGTATAACCTATAGTAGAGTCTCCACGGTCCGAGTAATTAAGCATCAACAAGCCAAATAAAAGACCTTGTTTCAAGGCCAAGAAATCATATCAGTTCTCTCTCTCTCTCTCTCTCTCTCTCTCTCTCTCTCTCTCATTGTTCAAGCAACAACTGGGAAAGGAAACACCAGCTCACGTAGAGAAAACACAGGAGAAAATGATCACCAGCAGAACAACAGGCGTCACACAGACCAAAAAGACCATCTTGAGCACCGAACCCGCCATTGATTGCAACAATGGACCTTCTTCTTCATTGTCAGGATCTTCCACAAACTCAAGACGACCAAAGACACCTCATCTGCGTAAATCTTCGAGTGGTCGCTCATCTTGGAGCATGAAGTCTCTGAGGGAAGTTTTGCCAGAAACTCCATCTCCCACTTGCAGCACTGCCTCAACAAGCCCGTTGAGCTCTTTAACATCTTCCCCCAAGTCAGATACTTTCGTCACTCGACTTCCCATCGAGCCATTACCAACTCCCAAGAACCAGGTTTTTCTATTCTTTTTTTCTTTTCAAGAATTTAGTTCTTTGATCTTTTTGGTTATTGTTTTCTGTCGAATAATTTGAGAGCTTGAAAAAGTACGTTCAGGAAATTATACCCTTTTCTTGGAAAGTTCATTTTGTGTTCATTGCTTCTGCCTTCAATCGTCTCGTAATAATTATCCTGAAAAAAGTCGGTTTTTGTCTTCACAGTTATTTCTTTGGCTAGTGAAAATGTTTTTGATTAGTGTAACAAGTATTGTTAAAAGATTTGTTGCTTGAATTTCACTGTACTTAGAGCTTCTGCACTGTGGAAAATGGTGTCAAAAACTCCAGAATTGAAGTGGATGACTGCATGGAGCATACCAAGCATTTTGGCCGTTTCAATCACCCAAATATGCAAAACAACTATCCCAAAGGTTTCTTCCTAATTTTCAATCCTCGTCAAATCAGAGAATAGCAATACTAGCAAGAAAGTTTAGAGCTCGAAAACGCTACATGAGTTCATCATCAATGATCCGACTGAATTTCATAACAATGTGTCATCTTCAGGAAAGGAAGAAATTCCAGTTCTTGAAGAGTACAGTGGCCAAGCTTCCGCTCACAGTATGTATGAAGCGTCCGACGAAGGAAGTCCAAATGCTTTACAACGTAGATTGATGACAAGGCCGAAGCCCTACAGTACGTTCTTGGATGAAGTCAAGAAGCAGGAGCTTGAGGATGAGATGGAAGCTTGGAGAAAAGCTAAACAAATGGAGATTATGAGCAGGTGAGAAAATCAAGTACTAAAACGTAGAGTTCTCTTCTTTTTTTTTCCTTTTTTTTTTTTTCAGGGAAGGAATTTCTTATTTAGCAAAGCCTGGCAGGTTAAAAACAAAAGAAGCTGAAATAAGTAAATGGGAATTCAAGCATACCAGCAAGGCTATGGAGGAGATGAAGAAATTAGAGGTATAAGGTTATTTGGAAGTTCTGTTCTTAAGCTTAGTTTATATTTTTCTTGTACAATTGAGGTAGAGTTGTCTTGTCCACATTGACAGCGCAAACTTGAGAAGAAACGTGCTAAAGCATTGGAGAAGTTACAAACGAGAATAAGCACAACAATGGCAGAGGCACATAAGAAATCTGCGAAAGTAAGACGAGAAACCATTGAGAAAATAGCAGCGATTTCACAAGTTTCTTCCAAGGCACTTGCCACCAAGAATTCTCTATGGATCAAGCTAACGCGACTCTCTTAGTCCGCCGAGTGTTTGTGCAATTTGCAATGCACTAGAATTACAAGCAAATATTTTCTCTTTTTCTTTTCGGTGGTTGAGAGCAAAAACTGGTGATAACTGGGTCTGTTTTTTTTTTTTTTTTTTTTTTTTTTTTTTGAAACTCTTTGGGGCCGCTTAGGAGTATTTTGAAACTGATTTTGTTGTGGATGTGAAATAGAATAAGAATGTTATTTTGGCAATGATTTTAAGATACTTTTATTATGATTTCGAATTTTTGAGTACAAGAAAAAGTTAATTTAAGTTTGGATATGATTTTGAAAATATTTATTGGGTGTTTAAAATTCGAAAATGAAAACGGAAATGAGAACAATTTCTTACTTTTGTTTTTGTTTTCTGATTTTATTAGAAACTGCGAGATCCTTTTTCAATAGGTTTTGAAACCAATACAAAACGGAGCCTTCGTTTGGTATGTTTTCACTTACTGACAGTTATAATTTTACCCTAACTAGTCAATGATGTTGCCAAAAATAAGTTTTAAATAAAAGTAGCTCATATATCATTAAAACGTCAACTATACATGCAACAATTCAATGGGATATGAACCTGTGTCTCAAGTTTGTTTGACACGGTCAATTACATATAAATCTACTGGAACGAAATAAATATAGAACGGTATAAATAGTATAACCACCATCTACTGAATTTACATTACATTTCCAAGAAGGAAACCAAGAGAGAAGAAATGTTTGAACATATGACATCATAAATTGAGCTTGCCTCATATGAGTTAGTGTGCATTGTCGGGTACCCAACCGGAGACCATACTCTCGTCGACGGGTTTCGGGCCACCACATGATCTTGAGACTGATTCAAAGAGCTTTTCGATTTCTGGTGCACATCTTATGAAACCACGGTTCCAAAAGTTGTACCTAGGATTCTGTTTTAAGTTTGAACCAAATGAGAAATTAGAACCTGAAAATAATAATAATAATAATAATAATAAGGAACTTTTTTCTCTAGGGGGTGAGATTACCTTTATAAGTTCAATAAAAGTAATGAGAAGACCCCATGGATGAGGCCGATTAACAATCAGACGTTCCAACAACACCCTCGTAATTTGCTCTTGGATAATTTCCTGGTCACGGTAAATACTTGGTTAGCAATTGAAGAAAAGGCTGAATCATCTCCAACAAGGAAAACACTAAATTTCTCACCTGGTTTGACTCGGCAAACAAGTAAAGAAGAATGAATGAAAAGTAATGTGTATGAGTGTTTGGATAGCGGAGTTGGTTCGCAACAGCGTTTAGGAAAAGGTAGCGGCCTTCAGTGTCTAGGTCCACAATTAAAGTCTGGAAAATATCCAACGCAGCACCCACCAAAAATACAGCCAGTGGAGCACCTGGGGTGGACTGTGCGTGGGCACTTCTAGCCTGAAGCTGCTGGATGGCCTGTACAACAAACAACCCCCGAACATAAGCATTGAATTTTTGCTCGTTCGGAAAAATCAGAGAAGATACAGTTTCTAAGCTCCAGTCACTTTAACTTGATAAGTTTCAGAATATACAAAAAAACTCAACCAAAGTACACAGTATTTTAATTACAATCCGAACCAAAACCCACGTAAAAGAAAAACAAAATAAGATAAAATGAGTCGAATATTTGGATTCTGTAAGCGGTATCCCATAAGATTAATGAGGACTAAGGTCCCAAAAAGGTATAAGAAATATTACCTGCATGCCAACATAGAGAACAAGGGAATTGATCAAGGGTACATTGTAGTGGGTACCGGCAGTGGCGACTTCACTCGGTGCAAGAAACAACTTCTGTTTCAGATCACTCAAAAACGAGGAACCTTGCTGCCTTGTCTGCAAAAAGTATATTCAAGATAATGCTATCAAACAAAAAGTAGGACAGTGACAGGAAAATATGTATGTGAGAGAGAGAGAGGGGTAAAAATTCAAATTACAATCATAAGTGTACAGAGAGGGAGGATAAAAATGCAACACTAAAAAGAGGAGGAATAACAATAGGCTAGTGACTATGGGGCAAATGAAGTTGGGAGGAGAGGATGAAGATGGGAAAGCAATGTCATGGCGTAAAAATAAAATACCTTGAGATACTCATCAACGTCATTCTTCATTTGTTTTGCCTTTAGCGCTGCATCAACCTCGGAAAGAATGCGAGGCGATTGGCTGATTTCTGCCAGCAAATCGATCTGCAAAGAAAACAAGTTGAGTTCCTTAGAACCTGTCTTCATATGTAGAAGATAAATCCAAGTGAAAATGTAAGACTTTCAGCCACCTTCAAATTAGGAGTAGATGGATCTGGCAGTCTCATGTTACGGGGAAATGCACTGAGAATAATATTCCGCATTTGAATGCAGCTTGGAGGAATAACATCACAGAAGGTAAAATGATAGTCGCACAAGAATTCTGGGAAATCATGGAGTAGCACTAGCAACACCCTTAGTGTGCCTTTATACAGAAAATGAACCTACACAGGAAAAATTAATAAATTAATAAATAAATAAATAATATACATACGTATATAAAGATGAGAAACATGTGGTTGCATAAAACGAGAAAAGCCGTATAAAAATACCGGAGCTCCAAGTTCAGCATTCCTCAAAAATGGCTCCATGAATTGGAACAAATCTACCAGCAACCGTTGGATATGGGGCCAACCCTTCTGATTGTTTACTGTGAGCATTTTTGGCATGAAACTTCTGTTGCTCACCAACTCGAGCCAGGCAAAGCTGATAAAGCATAAAAATCAGATTAATGCACGGAGAAAGTAGAAAGACCGTCAATATCTGACAATTCAACGCATCTACTACTATAAACCATGAATCAATTATGCTTAAAAAACAACAATATTTCATTGTCCCATTGATCATTATAGACAAAAACATAAACAAAACAAAAAACAAAAACAAAAAAAAAAAAAACAAAAAACAAAAAACAAAACAAAATAAACAAATAAACATTCTAGCAACCTGAATGCGGGAACTTTCAGGGGCTGCAATGCATGAAATGCGTTTGCAAAGATTGTCAAAATCTGCAGCATAAACAACAAGTACCAGTTAATAAACATAAAGAACAGTTGGTATGAAAAATAAGTGTTTTTTTAATTTTCTAGCAAGCAAAAATGTTTTAATGCAAATCCATGTACAAACCGGGAAGTTTGATCCGTCTACAAGGGGTTCTAGGGAGCCAAGATCCATAAGCCAATTGATAAACAATCTAAAATATGGTCTTGGATTAAACGATAATTTCTTCTCCTCCGCATCTTTTTGAATGAATCTGACAGTCACTGCTAGAATCTGTGGAAGGGTATGCATATCAATTGATGCCATCTTGAGATAACAGTATACAATTAGACAATAAATTTAGTACTCACCTTAGACAGAAGGAATGGTCTATTGGTGGATCCCTGCCACAAGAGAAACCATTAGTTAGGATGAAAGCACATATCCAACAAATAAAACAATAGAAATAACACAGGAAACATAAAAGGCGAATGCCTGGTTACCTTCAGAATTGAAAAGACGAGTTTTGCATAAATATCAATGGCAAGGAAGGATAAACTCTGCCCTTGAAGAGGTGCTTGCAATGTGCCCGAATTGATCACCTCAGAAGATAGGCAATGGGCAACAGAAAGTTCCTACGCATCGAAAAAAAAAAAAAAAAGATAATTTAATGACATGATCCAATTAATAACCAATATTTCAAAAGATAGAAGACACACAGTGAGGAGACGGAAAAATCTCTCTGTCATCTCATCCCCCTTCAGTAGTCCATTTTGATGCAACTGCACAATGTAATTTGCACAAGCTGCATCGTTTGCACCAGGGAGTTCACAAATCCGATACCAATCTGCAAACAACATAGAGACCTAGAAACGTACACAAAAAGAAAGCATCAGAGACAAACTCAACATGCCGAAATAGCATATTAAAGCATTAAACTAGTTCAGCATTGATACCCGTACAAATATATCATTCCCAACCGTAGTGTCCTAATGCTATACCCCACCTACTCGCCCAAAGCATAGCAACCGATAATTTAAAATTTTTGTAGAGCATAGTGTCCAGTCAAAAAAACAAAAACACACTACAAATTATGGGCTCTCTCTGATCTTTTCATCAAGAATTGCCGATGCTGATATTTTCAGACTTGAAGTTGGTCCAAAAATGTGAACTTCAGCATAATCATACTTGGATTCACCTTTACTGAAAATATCTTAATCTAGATGTTGATGTCATCCCAGTTTCTAATTTTTGACTAAAGTCCAATGATCCCAACGCTAAAAAAAACTCTTGAACTATTTGAAGGCAGAGATGGTTAACGTCCCAAATTACAAGAACAACTTTTATCCTCAATTACTTGTTACTTGTCCATCTTAAGGTCCAAGGTTCAGTTTTCATCAGAGGTTACATAATTATTCTCCTCTTTAGAAAGCCTATTTGAGACAAATATGAGTAGTTTAGAATCATGATACCTGCTCACGAAAACCAGCAGGGTCTGGTTCAACCGACTCTACATTACTGAAGTCTTCCCTGCTGACCACAGAGGCACCAGGAGCCTGTTTCAAGAACAATACAATATTTAATAAGATGAATATTTAAATAGGATGCAAAAAACTAATACACCGTGAGATCTCTACTTACTTTTTTGTCTCTAGATTGCCTGGCCTTGTCTTCCTTTCCAACATTAACACCAGAAGAAGTAGCAACAATGGCAGTAGGATTCTTGATCATCTCAACCAACTCCTGCAATGACTCGGGAGACCCAGGCTTTGAAGCAAGCTGTAATCAGAATGAGTAAGGAACTAGTCTATACATCAACATGAAAGTGTTTTTTTCCGTGGAAAGCTAAACAAGCACAAACCTTTGCTAATGCATCCACAAGATTATGAAGCTCCGAAATTACTTTAGATTCTTCTACTGCCAAGGTTTGAAGGAGAGAAATGGAAAACTCAGTTGCGGCCTCTGCAAAATTGATGCGGTTAGTAGTTGTCTTAAAAGCATTAAACGGAAAAAACATCAGAAAAGAATCCTTAACATACTATTCCTGCCCCCATCAATGAGTTTTGCCATATGCACATTATACTCTGCAAGATTTAGCAATTCGCTATGAATAAGGCCCACGGTGATATCTTTGTTGAACTTGCGCTCTTCATCAGAATAAATCACCTGTAAGAAACCGCAAAGTCATAAGTTACAATGACAAAATATGAATACAAAGGCATTGGACATATTTGAATAGATCTGTTACAACAACCTAGTCTGTGGCATCCTATAATAATGCAAGGCATGAAAGCAAAGAAATTATTAACAACCTCGTCAAATTAGGAAAATTAACAAAATCTCAAGACTTTATTAGACCAAAACAGAAGGCTTAATAGAAATGGTATTAGATGGATAAACAAAAGAACGAAGCTAAAACCATCTTGACAGAAAATCAGAGGTGAACCCACATAACTGGTAAAACGAAGTTGAAGTACAAAGAGCATACCCAACTAGTGAGCTCCTTAACAGCTAGCTTACAAACATCACGGATAGCAGTCAGAATTGAAAGATGAGCACCAACATGCACAGGGTTTGAAGCGTTTTCGTATAATCCCTTGAAAACCTGTAATGTATTGAAATGACGAGATCAAACAAATGATCAAGAATGCCACAAGGGATATACAAAACAGATGCCCGCTCATCAGCAGAAAAATTCCAAGAGCAATAAAGCAAGTGTACAGCATACCCTTGCATAAAATAAAATTAAAATTAAAAATATCCATATCCCTTGGGAAAAATTCAACTCACCTTCTGAGCTACAGCTAAGGCAGCCTCATCTCGACTAACACATCTGAGAATGATCTCAGGAACTTCAGCTACAACTCCCTATTAAAAAAATAGTCCAAGAGATTGATCAGTTAATGAGAATAATAATTCATACAAGATATGCAACACACTTAATATCATAGATATAGGCCAAAACAAAAACCAAGGTAACCATACAAACTACACCTGCAAACTGAAAGATATATACAGATTGAACATGACTTTGAAAGCTACAATCTTATGCAGTAACTAACACTAGAAAGAAAGAAAAATATACCTGGATTTCTGCTTCTCTCCCATCATTAACCACCAAGGCTTCCAGCTGAAACCATCAGAGAGTGAGTCAGCAGCTAGTAAACATAAATCTATTTTGAGGAACAAGCACCTCTCAAACACAGAGGAGGAATAGACAATTTGATAAACGAACAATCTGGTATAAACAAATAAAAACAAACTAACAAAATCCAGAGCGACCTTTTGAGAAACAATCTGGTATTTATCCAATGCGTCCCTTGTGCTAAGTGAAGGTTCTGAGATGCTACTTCCAAGACGCTCAGCAGCAGCAGCAGGCAATGGTGAAGGCACTGGCGAAGAAGCTCCAGATTCCTAGAGAGTTGAAAAACATATCTGTGAAGAATAGAAGCTAAGAACTAAAGAGAAATTTAAGTTTGAACCCGTATAACCTTAACAGCATCAGAAGAATCCACTGGATGCAACTCAGGGGCAGCAGCAGAAGCAAATGAACGAACAACAGGCTCGTTTTCAGTACTATGTTGAGTAACGCCTTCAGCCACACCAGCATGCGCTGAACTGAGAATTCCAAAGATTAAGCAACATTAAAAGAACAAAAAAAAAAAAAAAACGAACAAACAAACAAACAAAACAAACAAAAGAGCAGAGAAGAGAAGAAAAGTTTGGTGCGATGGATCAAGAATACAACCAATTTTAAACAGTCAATACAGCCTCGTTCTTGTTTTAGACACACAAAACCCTAGTTGTGCATTCAAGGAGAATGCTTTAGAGAAAGAGAAAGAAAAGAAGGTGAAGATTACAAACCAAAGATGTATGACCGAATCAATTGCCTCATCTAGGGGACGAGAGACGGCTTCAAATCCAGAGTTCCCAGGTGCAGGCGAGTAGGCTGGGCTAAGTTGTGTGGAAGCTGAAGCATAAGCACCAGCCAAACCAGTATTGGCAGATGAAACGGAAGCACCACCGGGAACAGCAAGTGAACTCTGGCTAGATTGATTTTGCAAAGGGAGCCGGACAAAGTCCTATAACAAAAAAACGAATACAAAAATACATAAATAAAAAGTATTTCCTTGAAAAAAAAAAAAAAAAAGGAATGTAGTAAGTACAAAAGTCAGCAAGGGCCAACCTCATATACTCGCTGTTGATCATGAGACAAGTGACCCGGTTTAGGGCGGAGGGCCTCTGGCACAACACCCAAAGATCCTTGTGTATACATGCTAGCATCAAAAAAAGTGGGGCCAACCCCTTCTCTATGCTTCCTTCTCAATGAAAGTTGTTGAGTTATTTCTCCATCAATCGTTTGTATTGCCTAAACGTACATCCGCAATAAGCACACAGAGACAATGAGAAACATGAACTGGTGAAGTTCACTCCATCTAACCTTAAAAGTTGAAAAATGCTTAGTCATTCCATGACTCAGCCATAAATAGAACTTAAAATTTGGAAGAGATTGAGGGGGGGGGGGGGGGGGGGGAGGGGGGGAGTGTATTTCAATAAACTAACTAAAAATCTTAGATTTGATTATAATTTATAGAAAGTCGCAGGGCAATGCTAACATGGAAATCCAGTAGCTTTAAATGGACAAAGATTCAAGATGACAGTAAGTAAATCTCTTTCAATAAACTAACAACAAAAAATCTTAGATTTGATTATAATTTACAGAAAGTCACAGAGCAATGCTAACATGGAAATCCAGTAGCCTTAAATGGACAAAGATTCCAGATGACAGTAAGTAAATCTCTAAAGATAATCCCATGGCCATAACACTTGAAAAAATTACTGGCTTCTAGCTTTCTTTTTTTTTTTTTTTAAATCATTATGCATACGTCTAAAAGTTTGTGAAACGCTTATAACAGAAACTTGTCTTTTAACACCACTTTTTTTTCTACAGACATCACCTTCCTTTATTAAAAGTTTGATAGAAATATTGCTTTACGATTTGTATGTCTACCGATGTAAAAGAAATCCATTTCCTCTCTTGCTACAAAGTATATTGTTAAAACACCTTTAACAGAAAGTGACAACAAAAAAATTGCAATTCTCAATTCTCAATTCCAAGCACATATAGCCCTTCCATTTAAATATGAATAATAAAAGCTTCCATAAACAAACTAGAGATACTTAATAAGAAAAGAGAACCTTATCCGTAGCAGCCTGTTCAATGACAGCACAGCCAAGATCCAGATTATCGTTGGTAACAATTTGAACAGCTTGTTCCAGAAGTTCACTTGCAAGATTCAAACCCTGAAGTGAATTTCTCAGTTGACTCAATATTGAAGTTCGTAAGGGTTCCTGTGACAAAACATATTATTAAACACCACAGAATAGAAGCAACTTAGTGAAAGAATGAGAGACAGTAATGATAACAAAATCTGAATAACCCTAATAAAAAATAAAGAGAGAAAAAATTTTCTAGAGTATAAGAAAAGACACCTTGCAGGTTACGTGAGCTAGACTTCCCGCCAGACTTGCAACCATCAAATGTGCCGCATTGAATATGCGTGTCTCGTCCAATTCCATGGCATAATCCTACAAATACAATTGATTGGAGTGGCGCTATAATATATTGAAAGGTAAAATGAATGTATCACAGAGCGAATTAGAGTCCACAGATTTGAAGCATGACATGGACGTGGCAATCTCCAAAACACACAGGCGTGAGAAAGAAAACTTAAAACAAAAGGGAACTGGAAATATATGACAATGCCACAAGGTAACACAAAAGAAGGAGAAGCCAACAAAGATGAAAAGTGAAAGAGTTCACAAACCTTCAAAACAAGCTCCTTAGTCGTTTGAGTGGCTATAGAAACACTGCGCTGAACAATTCCAGACACAATTTCTTTGATAGCTCTATCCATTGCAATCGGAACAACTCTAAAAGTACACCCGAAATAAGAGTTAACACCAAAGCAATTAACCAATATCCTAAAAAAAACGTAAGAAGGATCATCATAGCACCTCTGGAAATGCATGTGTAAGCCCAATGCACTAAGCTTCTGGTTGATAATTACATGAGTTCCAATGTTAGGTATTGCTGCAGGAAGCTGAAGAAAAGCAAAATCAAAGCAAAGGATATGATTACGATTTAATTTTTAAGCTAGTTATTTCCACCATCAAAAAAGAGTGGAAATAAGGAGCAGGGGTAAAATCGTACTTGATTAACAGAAAATGGTGACTGGGACGGAGTAGCTTGTAGCAGTCCTTGTGCAGAAGGTAGCTGATCAGGCAAGCCTAAAGCTGCCAGCTTCTCATCCTCCATCAATGTACCAGATGCCAGATGAAGAGGAGCAGCGTACTAGTCCAGAAAAAAATGAAAATGTTAGGATATTAACCAAAAGGTGAAGACCAGGGTATTTAATAGATGGAATCAGGCCTCGAGGCGTTTTTCCTTCGTGAGGTGAGGTGTTAGCCTCAAGGCGCTCTGAGATGTAACCCAAAAGAATGCCAAAAAAATGTTTAAGAAAAATAATAGAGATTAAAAGTTAAAGCCATACTCGTAATCATCATAGAAAACAAAAATGTTAACCAATCGATCCACGAAAGATAAGTCTAGTTCGCTAATAGTCAAATCCTAATGTCAGAACGTCCCTAATTCACGTCTAAAAGCCTAGATCTCCCATCTTGTCATGACTAAGTGGATCTTCAAGAGAATCATCAGCATATCTACATCCCTCATCGTCCTCAGATTCAAGGGTGTCTTGTCTCTAACACCTAAAATCAAAATAATACTGAGTTAATATCTCTAATTTGATAATTCAAATAAATTCTTAAAGAAGAGAACTAATAGTCATAAGAGACGTATTTGTATATTTACCTCACTAGTCTTGCTCTTTCTTTCTTTGGGGAAGCAGAGAAGAACCATATTCTTTTGCTTGCTGAGCAAGAGAGACGTGAGGGATAAGGGATATGCTGCGATACTGATTGATCGGTCTGTTGGAATTTTTTTTAACTGATTTTGGGCCCCCAAGTGATTCAGGATTTTTTAATTGGGTTTAAAAAACATAAAAAGATAGCAGATGGAAGAGGCATGCATGTAAGCCTGAGGTGCATGCCTCAAAGGAATGAGGTGAAAGCCTCGTTCCCCTGCGCTCAAAGCATAAGCTTTGAGGCTATTTTCTAGCGCCTCGCCTTGAGGCATGCCCCGAGGCGTACTCCTTGGGCGCTTTTAAAAACCTTGGTGAAGACAAATGGGAGAAGGCAATAAGGGTGACATATTTGGCAATAGAGCCCTTCAAAAGAACTACCAAGCAAAGCCAACCTGTGATAATATATGTGTATGTCCTCCAGAGTTGGATGAAGGAGCGACCTCAAGTGGTAGCTCAACTTGATTTAGTGGAGACATTATCCCTGATTTGACTTCAGCAACCATCTGGGATTGGGAAGCTCCCATATCTTTATTAGAGAAATCAGGATTTCCTTCAATTTCTCTCCTACGATCCTTAAGAAGAGAAGTTGGCGTTATCTCCTTCAAATCCACACCAAGGTTCTTGAATAGAACCTGAAAGGGCAAAACATTAGAGTAAAATCGTACTGGCAAACTTGAGAAAATAAACATACGCATTAGCATATACACATGATAGGACATAAAAAAAACATGTGTTTGTGTTTGCAAATGATATGTATATATTGAGACGTGCGCACACAAACATACAACAGATGATAAAAGAGCAAACTAAATAAAAGAAAGTACCTCAATGTCAAATTTCAGGTTCATTTTCAAGTTTGGCATCGAATAAATCTCTGCAAGCAATCCAAGAATGCCCATAGTCCAGGGGTTAGGTGGTTGATATGCCAGACTGCTTTGACACGGCTCTAGGATCTGCAAGTAATTGAGAATAAATCCTACAGAAACTATATTCAGAACCAAAGCCTGTAAAAGCAACACCAAAGCAATACCTTTGACGTAAACGGTATTACAGCAATCATCAACCCCTTCTCATATGCCTGTGGAGAGAGAACATGACGGACTAGTTTAAGCCACAAGAACAAAGCACGATTGGCTACAGGAAGACAAACTGAGGATGAATTTTCTTTCCTCGAGAGCAATTTAAAACTGGGAAAACTACTACCTCTATAATCAAGGATTTGGGATCTATTGCACGAGCCCGTAACACTTGATTCCTACCAATTGTTAACTTCCCTAACCAGCTACCTAAATTCTTCAACAATGAACGCTCTTCAGAACTTGATTTTATAAGCTCTGATCCCAGGAGAACCTGAAAGCATACAGAGATGTTAGATTCATCAATTTTGCTAACAAATCAAATGCAAATTAATAAATTTCTAACACATAACCTTGCAGTTCTCGTAAGTGGATTGGACGATGTCCTTATTCAGAGCCTTTGAATTAATTTTGTCCAGGAACTTCAAGTACAAATCATGAAAATTCGGCTCGATACTTGCTCTGTCAAATAGTTTGAAGATTTTAATAAATCAAAGTCTAGTTGCTAGAACTGATAAACATAATGAAACACTAGAGCTCTAGTTGGCAAAAGCAATTATGTATTGCACTGTATGTCTCTACTTGCTCAAATGATTTTACTCTGTCTCTACTTGAAAAGAGAGGTTCTTTGTTCTATTGTCTTAATTGTCTAATAAATTTTGAAGATAGAAAATTAATTTTCAAACGATTTATTATGTCTATGGCTAGCTAAGCCGAGTCCAATTAATCTACACAGCATATATAATGACAACCAGATTTTAGACATGCTTCAACTCTAAAGAGACGTGTTTTCAACATATAAATAGATGTTCAGAAAGTAAAACCTAAGATGTATGAGAAGATTCGTTTATTAATTTAACACAGAGTTACTTCTTTTATAAGAACGTCTAACCTTTTCATAACCATATAGTCAGCAAACCACGGATTGTATTGCTCTTTCAGTAGTTCAGTAAATTCCCTTGCTTTAGCTTCAAGATTAGCAGCTGAAATGTTGTTGATTAGGAAATATACTTTGTCCATAACCTCCTGTGCCGGGGCCTGAAAACAGAAGCCATACTAGAGATCAATCCAAACATAAGAACAAAGGCAATAGCAGATATTAAAGGTCATTTTTTTCAAGCCACGCTCAGTGTCCCAAGGGTTGTCATTGGGTGAGCACCAAGTGCTCAAATGCAGAGTGGTCTATTGTTTCATCAGGGAACTTCAATCTTCAAGAAGTCATGCGTCTAAGAAATTCATGTATTTCTCAAGAAATTAATATGTGCCATAACGTGATGTTTCATATATAAACATGATGTTTTACATATTCATGAAGTCTGACATCACAGATAAAATTAAGTGGAGAAAAAAGCAGTACGAATAAGCAAATTCACATAATCTTACAGAAGCAATTTCACTATGAAGCTAGCTAGTGAAAGACCATCTAGCTGAAAAATTATAAACCACAACTAATTTGACTTGATTTCAAAGAACCAAAAGTTCATGTAACAAAGTACCTCAATGGGAGTTTCTCTCTTTTCAGCAGCATTAGTTAATGTTTCAATATTCAGAGTCCCAAACCCTGTAAGAGATGGAATGTAAGTGATCTCCCCAGGCAAAAATTGACTGTAGGCATGATGAGAAAGAAAAGGAAAATTACCCGTTGTTTTCCCAGAAAAATTACTCGTTTTCCCAGAACGAACAAAACCAGGAGAAGAAGAAAGCAATGCTGGGGCAGTGACGGCACTTTGTAACTACAATTTTTACAATGAAATATAGGCAAGGTTAGACACTGAATGACTACAAATGAATATGAGAGCACCTAGTACAAAAAAATAAAAACGAAAAAAGAAATATATATTTATTATGCACACGTCAATGGCTTACTTTCTGGCCTCCAGAAGCTTCACCAAGAGAAACACCTGAAGCTTGCCCAACAGAAGATAAAGGCGGTTTGGTATCATTTGTTGAAGTCACAGAGGTTTTATGACGATCACCAAAAGAGCTTTCATGTCTCTGTTGAAGCTGCAGCGGAGAAGAGAGTTGCTGCCCGGAATGTATGGCACCAGGGCCATTTAACTGCAAGAAGAACTGAGCATAAAACGGTGCATTTCATTGAACTCTCATGTTTTGTTAACGGTGATTTTTTCTTCTTTTTTCAGCCTCTGCTACTTATATTTGACCAGTATTTTGACATTTAAAGAAGCTTGGACACCAGTGTTAACTGTAAGCTTCAAATTCTAAGATGTAAAGCTATCGTACGATGAAATAAAATATCCTTGAGCAAAAAATTGATCTGTGGCTCCACAAAGAGAGAACAAAATTGATGCATTGGGAGGCATGGACAGACAAGATTTGGCAAATAATTTGGTTATGGTACCACATAGATTGGCATCATGAGAATGATACGTAAATAGTTAGTGTGTGCATTTCATAAGAAAACTTCCTTTACTGATAATAAAAACAAGTATTTAGGAAAAGAAAGAGGACAACTTATCCTCAACAAGCATGAAAAAAGAGAGCAAAAATAATTAAGAGAACCAAGATTTTCGTTTCACAGCTTCTTTATGAGCATCGGCTTGATATAGCCTTTGATTGTTCATAATTGGAAGGATGTGATCATTGGAAGGATATGATAGGCTGTTTAATATATTAAAAACACACATGAAACTAGAAATATTTTTATTTATCACAAAAATGGTACCGGTCACAACGATGCTCTTCAAGTGCTTTAAAAAGGTAAATCAGATAATTGAGTTTTTTCGCGCCACAGAGACGAAGCGTGAGCATCAAATTTTGACAATAAAAGATTAAAAAAGAAAGAAATACAGAGAATATATAACCTAAAAGTATGCGAACATATGAATCTATAGGTTCGTCTGCAATATTAGTTATGGAAAGTTTAAACACTGAAGCATCATAAAAGGGGAAGGGAGGGGAGCGAAAGGAAAATATAGCGTAAGAAGAAGAAAAAGAATTTTAAATACATCTGATTAATCAAAAGCATAGTATGGTTAAGTCAATGATGCATAAATCACTTTTTTCGCTTAAACAAAAACCACAACAAAGAAAAACTAAGCTATGGCCTAGAAGGAATGGAAGAACATTTGGAAAAGAGAACAGAAGTTTCAAATTGTTCTCCTTTGCAAAAACATAAAGATTAAACCTTATGAAAACAAATGTAAATCAACATAAACTTGTGCCTAATTAACCATAAATTTATATGCATGCACGCAAGACTAGGAACGGGCTTCGCAACTTACATCCACATTCCCAGAGATAATTTGATTTGGGTTCGGGCCATGGTGATAAGCAGCAGAAGCCTGGTTGCCTCCTTCAGATTCAGAATGGCTCGATGAAATCCTAGCAAGAGCCTGTTCAATGAAAGCAACTAACTCCGAATGGGTATTGCGCAGATGAGAAATCTGTAAGATATGATTGCAGTACTGTGGCCACTCAATCATACGATCCACAAATTGCTCCAAGGCCTTAGTCCCAAACACAAACATCTGCACGATGAAAGTGAGAGAGGTCATAAGCAGTATTATAACTACAAAAATCGAACAGATCAAAGCTGATAAGAGATAGTACGAACTTTTGAATCTGCAGGTTTGCGCAATGCATCCAGAACAGCACGAAGAGCTATCCCAAGCGTAAGGTGAGTTACCAGCTGGTTCTTGATGACAGAGCCTAAAACATTAAAGACACCATGATAAGACATAACAGTATTATCTTATCATTGCCAAAAGTATCACAATGGCACTTTAAACACATGGAAATTACATTTCTTTGAGTGCACAATCTATTTGGAATATAAATCTAATAGTGAATACCATATAAACAGGAAACAAAACACAGATGTTAACCTTTAAGCATTACATAAAGCTAAGGCAAACTTTAAGCTTTCACAACCAATTTGGTGATCGAATGACAGACAAGGTATCAAAAAGGTTTACATTAGAAAGTAACTCAAAACGGTGATATCTTTACAAATAAACTATGAGATGACCAAAGTATCATCTTCACATACTCTGCATGTATAAGATAGCATTTTGGCTGACTTATGTAGTTAAATGTATAACCACTCTCATTTATTGCCTCACCTGCTAAATAACAATATATCTTTAGTTATGGGACAAAAATAACCATCTTTTTTACCATCAATGAAATTAATTCCTTGAAACATATAACCATGGGAGAAGTAATTCTAAGCGAATGGCAGCAAAGAGCCCTTTACCATGAAATATTGTAGCAAAACTTACCAAAAAGAATGGCAGCAATTTTCAATTGCCTTTCAGGATACTTGGGGAAGAACCTGTACTCCTCAAACAGATTAGCAATCATGCACTCAAAAATTTTGTTCTCCCTGTAAGTATGTGCAATAATATGACTGTTAATTCTCAAGGAGAATATTATCGCACAGAGGAATCAATAAATTCAGGTAAAAACTCTGAACAAGTTGCCAAAACCTTTAACAAATGCCATACCTCTTTACAGAAGATTCCTTGAACTGAGCTAACATTTGCACCATTGCCTCAATAGTCAACTGACCAGAAAACATTTGGTGGAAATAAGAGTTGGCTTCAGCTTCGATATCCTCTGCATATCCATCAGTTGATGACTCTGCAGTTCCACCATTTTGTAACCTTGGATTAGAATCTGCTATTGTTAGACGCAACCTTTCTAGTTCCTCAGAAAGTTGGCTGGAAGTAATCGGCCCAACATGAGCTTTAAGGACCTACAAAGAAAATGCACAACATGAAATTCTACTGCCCACATACTTGAAGAGAGGAAAAAAAAGAAGATTCAGATCCAAGCTGCAGAAAAATAACCTTCAAGAAGGTAGAAGTAGCGTCTGAATAAAGGTTTGAGATGGCACCAGAATGTTGGAAAGGTCTGGCAGAAAAATCATGTGATCCACCAAACTGAATCTCCCTTAAGAACTTGAGGCACTCCTGAGAAGTTGCAGTATCACGTAAGCCCATGGCATTCGTTATTCATAAATTTTCATGTTAAAACCCAGTATGCAATATGTGCAATATAAAAAATAGTACAGCATAAATAATAGTACAGCAGGGCAAGGACCAATTGAATATTACCTCAAAGAAAACATCTTTGTATGTACTCAAATTACTGTTTAACCATTTCTCAAGTTCCCCATTCTCCTTTCTATAAGCAAGGGCGGCCAACTTGATACCAAAGGCAGATGGAAGCATATCTAGTATAGATGACAGAATCTGTAAGAGGGAATACAATAATAGATGTCAGCAAAAAGGGCAAGAAGGAAGAAATAGAAAACTAAAGCCAAAAATAAGAAATAACGGGATCTTATAACTGCCATGGTCTTCGCTTTTCATAATTATAAACTAAAGGAATTGCAATTGATACTCAGAAATTGATATGAACGGCTAGATTCTTCTGAACTTACCTTTATCTCTTGGCAGATATCCAGTGTTTTTGTAATCACATCCAAATCGCTCTTGTGAGCCTCGACAATTCCCCGCAACACCAGATTGGTATTTACATGCCAAAGATGATTAATAATACCGCTACTACCCGTTCCATTTTTTAGTATCATAGGGAAAACAGTTGCAGATAGTTCATGTTGTAGCAGGTTATATGCAGTCTGCAATACATAATTCAAATTATCAATCAAAACAGAATATTTCACTGATGAAAGATCAAAAGAAGAAGTGTCCAAAGTATGGTAGAGATAGAGAAATAAAGGTTTAAGTACATTTATATGTGACATCCCAAGAAGCAGCACTTCAGCACAGTGTTGAAGGGGATATTGCAGCATTGATCGGACAGTAGAAGCATGACCCCTCTCAGCTAGTTGACACAAAACATCCAAGAGGTCAAGGCATAACCATGCATGATTTGCATGCCCAACTTGAAGCTTATGCCCATGAATTGAATCGATATATTCCTGAAAGCATACAGGTTATTCGCAATTTTATTTGTATATAACTTTCTAATCTGCAAACAAAGATTAAATGAGAAAAATTGGACAAATGTAGTCTTACCAGCTGTCTTACAGAGTGGGCAAAGCTAAATACTTCAGATGGTGCTGTTACAGCATATTTAAGAAACGACAGTTGACCCTCAGTATTTTTCCAAACAGACCCACAAATAGCATGGAGCGGGAACGGCTCCTGCACAACTCAAACCATTGGACTCATAAACATCACAGATCAAATTTTCTATTCTCGTATTGACCAAAAATCAGCGTAAATGAAACTAATCCTATTATGAAAACATACCTGGCACACACGCTTGTATACAGACATGAAGAATGAGAATGCCTCCTGATTAGGAATGTAGAATCCCTCATGATCCAAATTTTCAATAACATGTACCCAGTTGGTACTTGGTGCCTGCATTCAGAAGCAAACTTAGGAGATAAGCATGCAATTCACCACACAAAGTCATAGTTTCCCGGTTAAAAAGACCAAGTGTACTTACAAGCTGCTGGATTGTTTCTATAAGGACATCAATATTCCAACTATTCAACAAAGGCAGGTCAGACGAAGTGTTGCAACCAAGAGACATGCTGAATGATGAAAAGGTGTTCTGGTTGTCCTCAAGACCAGCATGAGTGCACGCAATTGTACCCAGTATCTTGGAAATAGTAATCTCAGTGAGTGGTAAAAAGAGAGATAAAATCTCCTTGCACTGGGATACATCAACTGTACAACCATAACCGAGTTCCTTCATAATATCACCCATGCTCATTTCCTTCTCCATTTCAGCCAAAATAGCATCAAAATCATTTTCTTCGCTTCCATGTAACAAATCCATATTCCTACAGGAAATAATACAAATGTGTCAACAGATGGTACATAATTTAGAATGATAAACAAACAGAGACAAATAACAGATACTCTTAAACCCAACAAGCAATAACTCAAGTAGATTGAAAACCAATATTATTGCAGAACCAAATACCTCAAAAAATGGGCCTCCCGTTGTTCATCTGAAAGCAATGGAGTCAAAACAAATGTCGAGACATCTTTCAACTGCACTAAAGATAGCATCTGCATAAATGAATCTACAAGCTTTGACAGGCCCTCAGATTGCTGGAGGAACGTTACAATATTTAGTATTTGCTCAGAAGAATTCAGATTAACGGGATTGGTACACAATTCCTCAATCTGAGCCACGCAAAAATTCTTGCCTACAAAAACAGAAAAATAGCTAAAGTCAATATTTAGACAAGCAGAAACCTTAGAATTTGCTCAGAACAAAAAGAAAATAATTAAACCAAAACTAAAAAATACAAATAAAAAATCAATCTCACAAAAGACTTGGACTTCACAAGTGAAGCTTACCACAAATCCTGATGTCGGAGTTTTCAGAATCAGACAAAGCGAGACCAACACGTATTTTCTCAGGCAGGGACAGTTGTAATACATTAGAGAGATTTTCTAGCACTCCTTCGTTGATCTCCGAATTCCTCATAGACTCGCAAAGCACGGTGCTGAAATTCGGCCTTTCCAGGAGATATCTGAAAATCGAAGCGACCACCTTCTCCAACGCCGCATTATTCACGTCCGTCTTTTGCTGATGCAGGTGATCCACGCACGCTTTCAGCAGCATAATGCTTCCCTCGGTTCCAAATTCAATAAACTACCACAGACAGATTCGACGCATATAAAATTTATCTTCACCAAAGATTTCACTCAATCTTCCAAAGAGTGAAAAAAACGGAGTAAAGCTAGTTATACTGCAAAATGATTATTTCATATACACACACACACACACACACACACACACACAAACACACTCGAAGATCTCAATCGCAGCCAAAAATCAAAGCGAGAAAATCGAAAATAAAAGCGTAAATTTTGGAATAAAATAGTGAGTGGATTGTGGATTCTTTACTCGTTTATACAGAAAATTATATATATATATATATATATGCACACACACATATATACTGATTTCCGTCGCGTAAATGAAGCATCAAAATACCAGAAAAAAAAAATCAAAGCAAAAAAAAAAAAAAAAAAAAGGAGAAACGTTTTGGAAGAAAAGACGAAAGTGAGAAGAAAAAAAAAACCTGAGAGAGGTCCTGAAGAACGGAGTCGGCATTTGCGTCGGTAAGGCTCTGAAGGAGGAAGCGAATCTGATTCGCGGTGATGGTCGAGAATTTCAGCATGACGGCGAAAGGCCACGGCGAGCTCTAGGGTTTTGCGCAGAGAGAGGAGAGAGAAAGGGAGGAGAGAGAGAGAGTGGGGGGTTACAGTAGATGGTGGAGATTTGGGGGAGTTTCTCAGAGAGAAGAGAACAAGAGATTGGGCAGAGAGAGAGAGAGAGAGAGAGAGAGAGAGAGAGAGTCTTTAGAGGGTAGAGAATCGGGTGAGAAGAGAGAGAGAGTCGAGCGTCGACATTGGGAGTATTATAAAGTCTCTCTCTCAGACTTGTTTGTTTGCCTTTTTTTTCTGTTTTTTTCTTTTCCTTTTTCGTTTTCTTTTTTTTTTTTTTTTTTACATGGATTGGGAATCGGAATAAGAATCAATCTCATGTTTACTTACTTATTTTAATCCTAGAATGAGAGTGAAATTATGTGGGGTTCACACTAATTTGAGATTGAATAAGGGGATTGACAATCTCAAACCCCCACCGGATTAGCACTCTTATTCCTGATATTAAAGTTAAATTACTACTTTATCCCCAATTTGAAACTTATTTGGTATATTTATGATTTGAAACTTATTTTGTTTAAAAAATGATTATATCATATCTTATATTTGTTTTTAAATTTTTTAATGTTACTTTTTAAAATTTTTAATACTCTAATAAAATTAAAAAAAGTGAGTCATAATAAATCAACTACAAACAAAATTTTAATTTTAGAAATATATTTCAACATTATGTTTTTTTTTTAAACAAATTTATATTTCAAAAAAATTTAAATATTTACTAGAAAAAATTATTTATCTCAAAATTTGACTTTTTTATTTAAAAAATAATCTTCAAATATTTACTAGAATAAACTATTTATCTCAAAATTTGACTTTTTTATTTAAAAAATAATCTTCATAATATAATTACTATTAGCATATAAATTACTTATCTCAACATTATGTTTTTAAAAAATAAATATATATTTCAAGAAAATAGTTATATAATTACTAACGCAAAAAAATAATCATTTTAGTATTAAAATAATTAGTATATAATCTACTTATTTAAATTGAAAACACAAAATTAACTGAAAGGGTATATAAGTAAATTTACAGTAACTGACTCCGATTCCTGTTCTAAGTAAATGCATGAATGGGATTGACAGTGATTCCGACTTCGATTCCTGAAATTCAAGTAAACAGCATTTCTGACTCCGAATCCAGCCCACTCCGAATCCTATCCACTCCGATTCATGATCACTCCGATTACAGGTAAGTAAACATGTCATGGGAGTATTATAAAGTCTCTCTCTCATACTTGTTTGTTTGCCTTTTTATTCTATTTTTTTCTTTTCCTTTTTCGTTTCTTTTTTTCTTTTTCTTTGGGGGGGGGGGGGGGTTGAATACTATTTTTTTGTTTTTAGAAATTGAATACTATTTTTTTTAGGGACAAATTTTTAATACTATTTGTTGGTCCCTTTACTCTTTCTCTCTTTCTTCTTCTTCGCTAATTTTGTTTTGGGATTTTTGAAATCAAATTAGTACATTTGAAATTTTTTTTAGTTCAATAGCAATTTTTTTAATAGAAAATTACCCAAATATTTTTTTATCAATTAATTAATATGACACAAATTTTTTATTTTTAATTAATATGACATAAATTTTTTTATTAATTTATATCATATTGATGTAGTGTTATTTTATGTGTCACCTTCATACAATGGTTTTGAGTAATTTAATTGCTTTCCTCAAAAACTTAATAACAATATTTTTGTCGATGTTTTATTTATCGAATAATTGGAATTTAAGCATTATTTTTAAGCATTAAAAACCAAGTTTTATATCAAATTTTTAAAATTTAAAAAGAAAAAAAAATCTAAAATCAGCATTTCCTCTTGTTCCAAGCAAAGCAATTTTACCTATATCTCCATCATAAGACAAATAATTTAAATATCTCATCTCTAAGTTTTTTTTTTTAATCGTGTTGCCTCCATCATATTGTTAACAACTTAACAACGGTGTCATCTTTCCTCGCTAACAATTCCATCTTATATGAATATAATAAGAACATGTAATTCGTAAAAACATGTATCCTATTTCGTCTATTTATCGAGTCATCATTATTTGATAATAGGCTGCGGATTTTTTCCTTAAGAACCCAACCATGACAAACCAAGTAGAGTAACACGTTTGACTTGGTTGTCCATGTGAAAGGGATGGAGCAAGGAAAAATAAACTTGTTAAAAAAAAATAAAAAGAAAGAAGAAGAAGAAGGAGCTCCTTGGTTTCAAAATTATTTTGTTTGGGCATGCCCAAAGTATTGACCATTGATTGAACTATCTCAGAAAGTTAAAATATAGAAGTTTTTCTTGAGTTTGTGATGATTTAAATGTGATCCAATGAATAATCTCCTAAAATTTTACTTTGGTAATTGGTACTTAAACTTAAAAAATTGTCAAAATAAGACTTAATTTTTTTTAAGAGAAATGAGACTTTAATTGATAAAGCCAACAATTAGCATCTCATGAAATCTAAAATTCAACAGCAAGTTGAGGTACAATTGCCTAAAGCGCCAATTATAAATAAATAAATAAATTTATCAAAAAAATTATTTTTAAAAAAATTTGTGAAAACAATTTCTCAAATAGATGCATTCATGTTATATATATATATATAATTAATATTTGTTTTTAATTTTTTACCCTTTATCTTATCTAACTGAAAGTTAAAATTTTTTTTTTTGAAGTTATTATAGGAAAATTAATCTAACATGTGTCTTTTCAAAAGCATTTTTTTTAAGATATATGAAAGTATCAAAAATATACAATCAATGAAGGAAAAATAATTCCAACTATAAGCAGTCTATATTTATCCAAATGGCAAATTAAGCTAAATCATAAGCCGTCCAAATACAGCTAAATACATAACTAACTAAATAGCTTGGAATAAGAAATAAGACAAAGTAATCATATTAATTATGTAAAGATATAACAGGCATTTATGATGCCTAGAAAATTAAAACTAATTAGTATAAGTACGTATGAAAACCAATAAGGGAAACTAAATCCAAGTTTTAGGACTTATCTTAAGTAAATACTACTTGATTGTCTTTCCTTCGTTAATTAGACGCACCAAGAACAGTGAGATAATTGGAGGAAATTATTAAAAAAAATCACAAATTAGTAAATCAAAAGCAATTCTACATTATTAAAAAAAAAAGGAGGAAATTATTATAAAGAGTATTAAAGTAAATAATAACAATGCTTTATGATTGAAATATCAAATTAGTAAATTTACTACGTAAATAGTAAGTTTACTTAAAATAAATCACATGGTTTTTTTTTTTTTTTTGAAAGGGCACATAGTAAATTTTTTATTTATTATTATTTACTTTAAATTTTTTAAAACAGAAAATCTGTGGTAGAGTCATTTTTATACACCCTATCGGTAGAGCTTATTTTTAGACCGTTCATATATAATCAAGCAGCTGAGATGTTACTTGTATAACGTAATTATCATATATTTTTACCTTATAGTAATAGTTGACTAAGAAATTATAATTTTCTTTAAAAACTTTAAAAAATCCACTTTCACCGATGGAAGGTTGGGGGGAGGGGGGGTTTCCATCGCTGAGGTCGGGAAGGAGGGAGGGGCTCGTCGTCTTGGGGGGGGGGGGGGGGGGGTTTGGGTAGCAAGCCTTGGGAGGAGGGGCTCGTTGTTGGGGGCGCAAAGGTCATTAAGCGAGGGTTCGAGTTGCAAAGGGACCGGATCTTGGGGGGCGGCTTGCTGGGGGAAGGTCAACACTCCAGGGAAGGGGGGGGGGAGTTGTAGAGGGACCAGATCTGGGGGGGCAGCTTGCCGGGGGAAGCTAGACGTCGGGTGGGGGGAAGGGGGGGCAAGGCTTCATCGGCGTCTCGAGGGGGACTGAGTCACCGGCATCGTGGAGGGCAGATCTGGAGTGGGGGGTGGCGGGGCTTCGTCAGTGTCGGGGGGGACTGGGTCGCCATCAGAGGGTATTTTAGTTTTTTTATATCTATATTATTTTTTAATTTTTTTAGTCTATATTAGTATAAGGTAAGGTGCATTATAACAATCATACAAAAACAAAATTTCAACCGTTTGATTATATCTAAACAATCTAAAAATGAGTTCTATCGATAGGGTATGTTAAAAGGGTTTTACCGCAGTCTTACCATTTTAAAAATCTATTGTTTTTTTAAAGAGATAGGCTGTGGTAGAGCCTTTCCCAGACTAACTACCGGTAGAGTTTTTTTTTGAACCGTTGAGATTTAATTGAATGGTTGAAATGTTGTTAGTGTACCATACTTATCATATACTTTACCTCATATTACCATTCCCACCCCAAGTCTTCTTCGTCGCCAGCGATAGCCCCGATGCCGGCGACTCACCCCCGGCCTTCCCCCCAACTCCAAGCCTCAGCCCCGGCGGCCCCCACCCAGCCACGGCCCCCCAGCCCCTAGCCCGCCCGGCGCCCCCCACCCCAGGTCCCCCCTCCTCCGGGACCTCCACCCTAGGCCCCCTCCCCCCACCCACACGAACTCCACCCACCCCTCTCTCTCTC
>BKCH01001198.1:0-50789 GCA_008635985.1 Ficus erecta
TTCTTAATGCTACACCAACTTATGCTCGGGATACAAATTTCAACCCAACTTTTTAAGTAATAATTCATGTGTTATATTTTTATCAATAAATATAATCAATTGATATAGCAATATTTCAAATATTTACCAATAAAAAACTAACAACTCATATGCCACTAGGGGTGGCAATATGGGTCGCGACACGACGACACGACTCGAAAACGACACGAATTTTGTGGGTTCGGATTGGGAAAATAGGGGGCAGGTAGTGTTCAGGTTGGGAAAATTGACACGGAAAAAAAAAAAAAAAAAGGTCGTGTTCGGGTTGGACCTGTTTTTTCGTGTCAATTTCGAGTCAAGTTTGGGTCGATTTCGTGTTAATTTCGTGTTGCGAGTCAATTTCAAATCAATTTCGAGTCAAATTTCGTGTCAATTTCGTGTTACGGGTCAATTTCGTGTCGCGAGTCAATTTCGTGTCACGGGTCAATTTCGTGTCGTTGGTCAATTTCGTGTCAATTTCGTGTTGCGGGTCAATTTCGTGTCGCGGGTCAATTTCGGTTCGTATTGTGTCAACCTGTGACGGGTTCGTGTCGTGTTCGTGTCGCGGTTTCGTTTCGTGTTCGTGTCGCGGGTCGTGTTCGGTTCGGGGAAGAAAAAAATCGACACGGCTCTAACACGACACGAACCCGACACGTGACACGAATTACCACCCCTATATGCCACATAGGTTGGTATTCAAAAATTGGGATTATAGTTAGTGTCTAGTATTTTTCAATTGATAATAGGAAACTTAATTAAAAAAAAAAAGATTTGAAATCTTTCATATTTATATTTAGTGAGAATCTTAAAAAGAATAAAATGTTATTTTATTCTAAAATGGCGATAAATCAAAAGAAAAGAACATTATGGATTAAGTGAATTAAAGATTCAAACTTAGGTTATTCGTACAAATACCCGTTTATTGATTAGGAATTACCTCCATTCTCTTTGGTTGACTAATATTCATATGCATCTGTTTGGATAATTATATGACTATATAAAAGTTAATTCTACTGTAGTTCTGATCATTACATCTACACTAAATTCCATTAAATATTATCTTCGACAGTAGTAATGGTACCCAATTATAGAATTGTAATTGGATATATTAAAAAAAAAAAAAAGTCTTTGGAGGGAAAATGTACAGAAAATGTTGAATGTAGTCTAACTATGCGTTCCTTGATATTCAAGGTCCGATCCACCTATGACTAAGTAGGGACTTTCGTCTTCAGTAAATTTTTATTTTTCTTTTTTACCTCTAAAAAATTAAATTTTTCTCATTTTATTATACTAAAAATTTATTATCTCTATATAAATCCCATTAAAGTTTATCTTTTAATACGTATGCATCTGTCGGAATAATAGACTAACTCTACAGGTATTGATATTTATACACCTCATTCAAAAGGAAGCTATATTATTATTTGTGCCGAAAACTATATCATTAATTAATTAACTATATGTGAAAGTAACGTGATGTGGAGATGTCTATTTACGCGTTTTATACAAATAATAATGATAATAATAGTAATAATGTTAAAAAGTCGTAATAAGTTGCCATTTTGTCAAATATGATGGTAAGGTAGATGTGTTAATCACTAAAACTAAAATTCGTTAGTTTGAATCTTAACCTTTTTTTTATTGTTAATTACACGAGACTCTTTTGACCATTGATTCAAATAAGATGACTCATTAGAGCAAAGAAAAGTCATTGACGCTGTCGAGTGCATCATAAAATAATAGAATTGAATCACATATTCTATCGGTTTTACATATGTATTTTTTTCTTTCGGTATCATTTTGACAATATTTAACATTTGAAAATGTGTAAATCTGGTGTTGACATTCTATCAACTTAAGCAGCTATATACTGCGTAATATAAATTTTTTAATATATATATTTATAAATCAAATTATTAAAAAAAATAATTTTTATTGAGATTGTAAAATATAAAATCTAACCGTAAATAAATAACGGAAAAGGAAAAGCGGCGGTAGATTTTAAACAGAGGGTGGTTGATGAGAGAGAATTCAGAGGAGATATGAGAGAGAGGGAGTCAGGCAGAGGACCCTTTCAAAGACAGGAGGAAGTGACAGCCACAGTGACACAACATTTTAATGTACAGCTCTCTCATGTGACCCAACTCTCTCTCACTTGTTCACTTGTTCACTACTTCACTTTCCTTTCCTTTTCCTTTCTTTGTTCACTTATTAATATTATTACGCCTGCGGTGGGTAGGGTCCCCTTTTGCCTTAATGCTTTTTTCCTATTTTGTTCCTTTGGTTTCGACAGTCCCACATGACTGATACCTGGAACCATTTTGTTATTCTACAAAGGCCCTTCATGGTCTGTCTTCCTATTTCAAATGCAGAAGTGTGTTCTCTTCTCTTTTCTTTTCCGACCAAATATTTGAAGCCAAAATTATATAACAGAAACTGTATTTTCACTCTAATTTAATTGTTAAAACAACAATATTATTTTGGAAGAAAAGTCTACCATATTATTATTCTCACTTTTAGAGATTTCTATGATAAAACAGAAAAATACATACCTTATGAATGGTGGTGAATGTTTTCGGGAGCTTTTTACAGTGTATATAATGCGCCTTTCTAAGTTAAAAGTACAATATACTGACAGAATCGTGTAAAGATTTGACACTTCAAAAATAGTATTTTACCATAACTAAAATAATTCTCAATGTCTACGTTATTTTGACATATGGAAATAATCTTTAATCGAATTCGGAAAAACCTACTTCTTCGTTATTTGTCAGAAATAATATGTATTAAAAAATTTATCATCGGTAATTATAACATCAATGATGAATATCCTATATAAACAAATCTTGTAGCAAAAATCTCCTATATATATATATATATGTATAATAATAGAATAAGTTGATTAGTACTAGCAATATGAATGTTTAGTTGTGGGCGGGGGGGAAGATAGGATGCTAATATGCTATGGGGGGTACCCACGAAACAAAAGTCCCTTACGTAACACGTTGAAATTATTGGTGTTTGGTGGAGAGTAGCGGTCCTAGTAGCCAAAACAAGGTTTAACATGTCTCCCACGTTAGACCTTTTCAAACCATTCCTGAATTCCTTTTATCCTTATATAGTAAAGGGTCACTTAAATACGACGGTTCATATATATATATATATATATATATATATATGCCCCCCACCCCTCTCTCGCAAGTCACCATATACACACACACACACACGCACATAACCCCTTTTGATACGGCATCAATCAATTTCGAGTCACTCACACCACCCACCTGGTCTAGATCCGAAAGATACACTATCGACAGTGTTACGTTTTTTTTTTTAACTCTCAGATATATATTAGTAACTATCTGTTTCATATTTTTTCAATTTGATATGATTTAAATCAAATCCAACTATACTGTTAGATACGCGTACTGTCGATTCGAAACCCGACAGTAAAAAAGACTGCAAAAACAAAACACTTTCCGCGTTAACTGCTCTAAAGAACACTTACTGCATGTTAGCTGACAAGTACTAAAACGGAAAAGAAAGCCATTTTACTTCTTTTCTCCCCAAGTTAAAAACTCATATCCAATTTTCTAGTAGAGTTTCAATCAAAACTTGAATGATACACGAAAATACATTGGTTTTTCATGAATTTGTTGTGTCAATTTTTTATTTTTCCTTTTTCACGCAAAGTTGTTTTAATTTATCTTCTCATTTTTGGAGCAATAAGAGACAACTCTTTTTGTGTTTTTTTTTTTTGGGCTAATCATTAAATGGGCAAGGATGTTGTAGAGACTAATTGAGAGTCACAATCGATAGAGTTCCTTCTGTTAAGATTTTATCGGATATCATATAAACCTGGAGTGTATATGAGTTATTGGATGTACCCCCACTTCCGGCAACCTCCTACCACCAATCGGCCCCGGGCCCGTGACCTCCCCTTCCCAAGTGACTATCCTTCCTCCCCCAACGTCGAGCGGCCCACCCCCCGCGGGCAATCGGGAACTGTCCAGATCCCCCCGCCCAAATTCTTCTTCACGAAAACTCTAATACCTGCTCCAAAAAAGTTTTACCACATTTTCGAGGTTTATGAGAAAATAGCCATGATTTTTTAACGACCACGTTCCAATTATGGCAAGTTGAATAAGGAAAAAAAAAAAAAAAAAACGGGGCTGACCAAATTATAGACTAGACAACTATAATTTCATAGCTAGCTCCATGACTAGCCTGTAGCACGGCCTGCCAAATTAGAATATTTCTCTCCCAAACTAAAAATTTCAAAACTTGCATAAAAATTGTTAAAAAGGTGGGGGCAAAAAAAGAAATATAAAATAAAAAATTTACAATGAGGAAAAAAAAAGAAAAAAGAAAAAAGAAAAAAGAAACGGCTGTTTAATGATAGTTTATTCCGGTTTCAAAACCCCAAGTGGATTATTGTCGTCGGCTACGGCTTGCCAAGCCGAAGCCGCGATGAGTGGGCGGCTATGCCAGCCGAGAGTCAAACAGCCTTCCCTCTCCTCCACACAGTAACCCTCGGCGGAGAAGAGCGTCAAGAGCATGCTGGCTTGCTTGAAGGCGTTGGACCCCAAGTGCATCGGCTTGAACCCGGCACGAGCCAGCCGAGCCCTCCACTTCTCGAGCGGCTCGTGGCGCTCGACCCGAGCCGAACCCTCGCAGCACACGACGTTGCAAATCTCCCGCTGTATGTACATCTCAGCTAAGGCCTTCTCCGGCTGAAGCGCGCAGGCTTCGAGCGAGTCGAACATGGTGGAGTAGTAGTACAGAGCCTCCGTGAACCGGTCCAAGAACCCGGTCTGGTTGTGGTTGGCCTCTTGCTCCACCACCGTCATGATCTTCGGGTTCAAGCCCCGGATCCAGTTCAGGACGGTGTCGAGCGGTGGATTCCGGGTCGGATCCGACCCGAGGAGGCGGTGGAGCTGCATGACGGAGTTGACGGCGACGGCCTCCTTGGGGTTGACCTGAAGCATCCACGGCTTAACGTCGTCAAGCCGCGAAGCCGCCACACCGCGGAAGGCGAAACGGACGTTGACGGAGCGGGCCAACTCAGCGAGCCGAAGACCGATCTCGCGGAGCGAGTCGCGGCCGTCGGGGGACTGCGGGCCAATGCCGGTCAGCCGGAGGAGAGGAGGCCCTCCGGGACGGAGAGCCAGGGCTTGTATGAGCGCCGGCCATTGGAGGCCGTGCATGAGGTTGAAGTCGATGACGTGGACGCAATCGTGGCCGTCGAAGGCTTCGAGGATTGCTTGATTGGCGGTGAAGTGGGCGAATTTCAGGTACGGGCACGCCTCGTAGAAGTGGTGGTACAGAAACTCGTTCTCGTAAACCGAACCAGAGGGAGGAGTGGGGCCCATTCCGATTCCGATTCCGATTCCGATTCCCTGCGGTGAGAAAATCCGACGGCTGAGGGCGTCGATGAAGTAGCCGGCGACCTTCCCGATGCCGCAATCGGTGTTGACACGTGTCAGCAACGCCTGCATGTTCTCGATAAGCGAGCCGGCCAATGCGAGCTCGCCACGCTGGACGGATTCGGCGCACGTGATCAGCGCGTGGACCAGCCTTATCCCGGAATCTTCCTCCATCGCGGTCACCACCATCAGCTGATGATGGGGGGCAATATTCTGGTGCGGCGGAGGCGTAGCTTGGTTCAGCCAGAATTCGTTTCCGACCGTCTGATTTAGAGCGACGGGGCCGGCGATGAGATCGGGGAAATCAGGGAGATCGGAGTGGGAGGAGAGAGGAGGAAGGAAGCTGGAACCGGAAGCAGGGTGGTTGAACTCGGAGAGGAGCGAGTCGACCCAGGAGCCGATGTCGGAGGGGTTGTAGTGGACGCCGTCGGAGGCGAGCTGGGAGATGTCGACGGCGGGGGAGTTGACGGCCATGGCGGTCTCGAGACGTTCAAGGCGCTGAGCGACGTGTCGCAGGTCGGAGGAGCGGACCTTGTAGCCGGCGCCGGCGAGAAGCCCGTCGATGTCGTTCGCCGGCTTCCCCAACGACGACGATGAGCTGCCGCTGCTGCTACTTCCGCAGCCGGAGTTGGCAGACTCGTACGGCCCCATAGTCGGAATGTTCTTTTTCTTTCTTTTTTTTTTTGGGATTTTATTTTGAATTTGGTTTCTGATTTAGAAGATACCAGATGGGTTTGATTTGGTTTCGTTATTCATTCTAATTTCTAAGAGAAGAGAAGAGAGATAATAGAAAGAAAAATGAGTGATTTTTCTGGAGTGATTTTCTGTCGAGACTGTTTTGTGAATGAAAGAGTTAGAGGAAGGAAAGGGTTTTCTTTTCTGAGGAGAGAGAGAGAGGGAAGGCGGTACACGGAGTTGGTGGGAATGTACCTGTAATATAAAATATGTAAGGTATGATTTATTAGAAGAAAGTTTTTGTTTTTCTTAATTGATACCCTTCTTTTTTCCGGTATTTATCTCTGTTATTTTTTTATTTTTTTATTTTTAACGTGTAAACTGTAATTAAAGAAGGAAAAAAAAAAGTACGTACTTTTTTAAGCTCATGCATATCTTTCCCCTCACAAAAGGATTTAATTAATCATCACTACTTATAGTAGTATGGCAATTGTAAATACTTTTTTAGTGCTCCTTCAATTTCACTTTTATTTTGAAATCCAGTCTTAAAAGTAGTATGAAATTACTTCTCAAATTAATGGTGGACGAGAAACCGAGATGTGGAAATATTGTTGATGCCATTGCTATTGCTACCATCGTGAATATCTTTTTTTTTGTTCTCCTTTAGTCTCATTTTTAGTATCGGAATTCATATACCCACGTTCTTATTTTGAAATCCAACTTTAAAAGTTACACTTTTTATGAGAACTATGAACTTGTGCTAAACCAAATAACTTCCTCAATAGACGATAGAGAGGGAGGGAGCGAGGTTAAAAGTATGAAAACATTACTTATCATTTTTTTATTAATCCTCGAAAAGCACCATGGGTCTGGTTCTTTGTATTTCTAATCGTTCACTATAAAAATAAAAAAAAAAGTTTTTAAATGATGATAATAGCAATACTTAGCCATAATGATAATGATAAATTACAAAAGAAAAGAATAGTTAAGCCAATGTGTATTTATCACTCGTGTGTTTTTTTAATCGCATGGTGGAGGTCTTAATGTTGCCATTAAGTCGGCAGAGGAGAGGGCATGGAAAGGGACTGGATGAGCTACTCTCGATCGGCTACGAGTGTTTAACAAGTAATTGAATATTAATGAGATTTTCCATTTTAAAAATTAAAAAATTCAACATTTTTCTAGACTAGCGGGCCTCACAAGAAAATTAAGATGAATTATTGGTGGTTCTGTAGATAAGCCCTTTCATTTTAGATAATGAGGTTTACGTTTAATTATTACAAGTCTTCTCTCCCTTGTTGTTGATCAGAATGTTTTTTTAAGGAAAACTTAAGGGGATCTTTTGGAAATATTGTTGTTGATGATTAATTATTGAGATAATTAAACAACAGACAAACATTAGAAAAGAAAAGGAAAAAGGAAAAAAAAAAAAAAAAAGCTAATAGATACCAGAAGTTGTTTGCTCTTTGGTCATTGAAAGAATTAAGAATAGAATTATTAGTCAAATGATCATGTTTTATCGACTTTTAGAGAAAAGCTTAAAATTTAAGCTATCCCAAACTTTAATTCTTTTTCCCTTCAATTGCTTGTGGTTGTTAAAACACTTTTCAGCATACAAACAAATTGCGATAATTGAACTATCTAATTTTACTATAAAATGTAAAGTTCAAAATCTCTTTTAACTAAAAAAAAAAAAAGAAACTAAAAATAGTAGCAATCATAATAGTAATATAGAATGTCGAATTAATATTCTTATACTTATAATAAATGTAAATTTGCAATGTTTTGCATAGAAAAAGCACTTTTACAGTGTTTGGTGTCAATTAATTACTAAAATAATATTTTAAATTTTATGATTTACATCAGTAATTTATGCAGACTAATTTGAAAATTAAACTAATAAGGTTTAGCAGAACGAAGAGCCAGACTATTATTTTGTCCATTAATAAGTTGCTTTTGGCAGAGGGAAGCACGTAATGGGAAATTAAATAATAAGGACTACTCAATCAAAACAGAAAGACGCTTGGTGATATTGTTAAAGGAATATGCCCTATGATCTCTCTCTATGTATATGTGTGTGTGTGTATATTTATATAAATTCGAATACGACTTCTAATAGCATCGAAAGCCCTAAAGTAATCATAATTTCTTTTAATAAGGAGACTTCTTAAAAATATGAAAAGCCATAGCATGTTCTTTAATAGTAGCTTAATAACAGTTATTCAATGATATATAATATATAGATATATAGATTTAGATATAGACACCTATCTAGTTCTTCTCTAATTAACTCGTCAAATCTGTGAACTCTAAGTTGAGACAATTTATTTAATGGTTGAAAATCTTGTCATTTTGTGAAATCCCATTTAGCATTATAAAAAGATTGCACAAATCCACGATAAAGGACCTAAATTCACTGTTACAATTGAAAGATTAGGAAACAATAAACTATTTTATTTTTGGATTTGTTTAAAACAAGACCAACCCAAATCGTCAGTTACCATTACAATATACCAAACAAGTTAACAGTATCTCTATATTAAAGAATATATATTTGTTACTGTACGTATGTACAAAGCAGCATATTCTAAAATAAACAGGTGTCATATGAAGGCATCAACATGGTAATTGTTAATACTAATATATCTGTCTACATGTATTATATACATATTATATATATATATATATATATATATATCAAAATCCGAAGTAACAAACAAGTTAAGATAATATTTTCTTAAATCCCATCATTAAGATGAGGAAAACGTTAAGAATTTTTCTTTTTCCCAACTTGGTTGTATGAGGATACAAGAAAAATAATTAATAATAAGGGTGCACACGTCTGTCATGATAGGGCACTTATTTATTTATTTATTTTTTAACATCAGATTGAATTTTGAAGGTTGGATCTATGATTGTGAGCACTTTTAAGTCGTATGATACATTGTTAAAGAATTTAATCAGATGACCCAAGAAATTTAGTCATTGATAGAGAAAAATTACGTATCTTACTGTAAAATACTCTAAATAATAAATGTAATAATGTTAGATGATCAATTAAATTTAGGGCTAATTTGTAACTACTAAGGTCTTAAATTTGAGTCTTCGACTCTAAGTTCTAACAGAATAATTTTTTTTTTTTTTCTGAAGGAAGTTGAATAGTATTATAATAAGCATATTTATCGAATTAAAGTGTATCAAGATCACATCTAACATCATTTAGCAAAAATCAGATTAAAGATAAGCATTCTATTATTTAAAAAATAAATTAGTTTACAAGTATAAATTCTTGAAACTTTAAAATCAACAATTCCTTGTTTTGAGAGAAATTAGGACTCGTGGGTGTGTGTTAGTGTTTAAAAGTTCAATGAGTCAAAAACCTTGCAATACGAGTTTTTCTCCTTATTCAATGGCTTGTGAACTTTGTGGTACTCAAGGCAACAAATATAATTTATATACACACACAAAAGCAGATTTTGCAAATGATAATCTATCTGCTTCATCCTATGATAAGGGAAGAAAGAGTCATGAAATGTTTAAACAATATTAAAATAAACTCAATTATTTGGAGAGAGAGAGAGAGAGAGAAGATGGAGCTCAAAGCTAGCTAGATCGTTGGAATTGAATAATTAATAATTAACGATAAAAATAGCGTAAAAGGCTGTTCGGTATATAAATACACACACACACACACATATATTTATAGTATGAAAAAGGATCAGGAAATCAGAAGAAATGGACCAGTTAAAGGCAAACTACGTGAAAAGTCTTTCCTCTAATAGGTGGGGTTGACGTGGTCCACTAGAATAATTAAACACGAAATTTTGACGCCAATATATAAATAAAACATTCCCAAAAGGGTCTAAATTATAAACTCTTGTTTAAATCATGGGGGTATTTGAAATTGAAGGTTCTGATCAAGTTTTTCATTATTTAAACAGAATCAAAGACACTAGAATCTATAATATATATATATATATATATATATGTATAAATACAGAAGTGTGTGTGTGAGAAAGAGATCAATGCAAACTGTGAAGTGAAGACTGTGGAAGTGGTCCATCGAGTAACATGGAATTTGGGACCATATATATATATATATATATTTATTATGTATGTATATAGCTCTATAGAAATTGCAAAGTCCCAAAAAACACGAATTTAAGAGCAAAGCAAAGCGTTGGAATTGAGAACCCGATGTTTGATTGGGAAGGAATAGGATGTGGACACGTAGAGCAAGGTTTGGAGAATCAAAAAAGAAAACTTTCAATATATATATAGTTATATATAGGCAAACTCTCTTAGTCGATTGTCAGATTTATAATTTTTTTATACGTTATTATAACAATAGTTAATTTTTATTATAACTTTTTTTAGTGATACTTGTCTTTTATATCAACAGTTAATAAATTAATTAGTTGTTATAAGTAGTATATATATTAGAAAGTTACAATTATCGGATTCGTCTACCAATCGGACATAAGACAGTTCTTATATATGTATAGAGAAATGTGTATATATATATATATGTGTGTGTGTGTGTTTTATGTTATAGTATGTGAATATGCGCTGGCATTGAGAAGAGAAAAGGGGTAGTGGAAGAGTGAGGGTGAATTGGGGACCAGAGCATTCCATTTGAGAACATGTTGTGTTTGGGACAGACATCTCTATTGTGTGCCCCATTCCGTTCTTTTAGCTGACATTATCACGTTATTCAAATCTCTGAACACATATTTCATAATCATATATGAGAGAGAGAGAGAGAGAGAGAAATAGAAACGCACACCCACAAACAACGTTAAAGATAGATCGACACAACTAACACTAAAAATATTATTTACCCACTATATATCTAAGCAGTATCAAGTTAATTGGACGGTCTAAATTCAAGTACAAGAATTCTCTTATTATTGTTGTTATTACTTTTTTTTTTTTCAAATTATTATTTTTCAAGCTAAGGTTCTCTCGTAAAGTTCTTTTTAAATGGTACGAGAGTTCTTGGTTGAAGATTTTTCATCTGCAACCGTATCAGAAACCTGATATATATATATATATATATATATATATATATATTGCTGAATATCAGAAACTTGATATGGTTGGAGCCTAATGTTCCTAGAAGCTTTTAACTTTCTTTGTGTAATTTACTAAGGGCCTGGTTGGAACACGAATCCGAGTTTGAGTTTTGAAAATGTTTTGATTGAAAACGAGTTAAGTTTTGGAAATTAGAAATGTGCGTTTGGTTGAAAATAAACTGTATGAGTTAAAAGGTGTAAAAACTTGAAATGTGTTTGGAAAAAAAGATAATATTATGGACTTTATTTCGTTTCTCTCATCGTTTTATGCAATAAAAAAAATAAAGCATCTTATTTTCTACTTGAAATAAGAAAGTTTAAAGTTTAAGTTTTTTGAAAATGAAAAAGAAAGATTTGGATATGAGAATAATGAAACTAGTTTATTTTTACCAAAAAAAAAAAAAAAAAATGGAAGACGAAGTTAATGTCCCAAATGGCCTCTAAATACCATTTGGAATTTGAGTCAAATTGTTTTGAAATAGTAAAAATATTTAAATTCATTTGAAAATGAATAGAACACATATTGTATCGAAGTTAAATGAACCCTGCTTAGATTCATAGATACGAAAATATATAACAAAATTTATTTATTCATTTTTTTAAAAACTTTTAATTACTGCTAGTCCCAGCCCCAGCTGTTTTTTCCACAAAGCCCACCCCATAAGTTGGGTGCTGGCCCTTAGTAGTAATAATATGACTGTAAAGCCCACTTAGATATTTTTCTCTTCAGAATTTTGAGTCTTTGACTCAAAATGTTTGCTCTGCCTCAAACGGCACTCGTGTACACTTGGTCGGTCTCTTGTCATATTTCTTGAATGATATTATGATACGTCAATCAAAATGTCATTTTTAATAATTATTATATTAAACAAAATGTCAATATATTGATATAGCATGATATAACTAAAGGGTCACAAAAGGACAAAAAAAAAAAAAAAAAAGAGAGGAGACATAAGCTAAATCCGCTTAGGCATCAACCACATGAGAGAGAATAGAAAGACACAATAATGTTATTATTTTCAGCACAGTCAAGGACTAGTGTTCAGCCTGTTTGTTTCAGCATACAAAGTGTTTGGAGGAAAAGAAAAGAAAAGAAAAAGAAAAGGACATTGAGGACCTAAAGTTTAAACAATACAAATTGAAAGAGAAGTAAAGGCTCTGCTTAATGTTTTTATGTTACAACATTTAAAAAAACGAAAAAAAAAAGAAAAGAAAAGAAAAAGGGGTTTAGATCAGGACAGTGTGAGGCCACAGGAGAAGGCAATTCCAGCCATGTTGAGTCCGTTCATTTTGCAATCACGGAGTGGGACCCATTTCCACTCTTTCCTCTCCATGTCATAACAAACCCAAATTATGTGCCATAACCCCTCAAAATTAGACATCAAAACAGCCTTAATCCCACCATTTCTTCCCTCTAAACAACCTGTCATAACGCCGTAAGGCTTGTTAATCCGCCGCATCAATGAATTTGGAAGCTCGGATATGAATTCCCATTGCCTACCATCCAATCCCAATCCCCACATCTCGATCCCACTCAACATCCTTACTCTCGTGTCTGTTTCATCAACGCCGTCTGATTTCACAACCATCATGAAACCATCGCCGTACACATGTAGCCTATCAATCCCGTTTCCCCAACTAAATCCAACCGTCAATCGCCTGTTCTCGTTGTGTCTCCCTACAAATCTCGGCCGTAGAATTATAGGTGTGCTACTTTGGGGTTTTATTGCAATTATTACACTTTCGCTGGCTCGATCAATCAAGCTTAGGAAAATGTAATCTCCCTTTCTTTCACCGACATGTGGAAAACTCGTGACGTCTTCTTTAGCTTCCATGGACCGCCATGTTTCAGTCTCCGAGTCGTACTCAAACACGACCGCTTGATTCTTGACCAACTCAGCAAATAAGAACCGAAAATTCTCCGACCCGGTTGGACCGAGAACCAATTTCATCCCCGATCTCCGCCACGAGCACGTGCCACGTCGGCCTAAAGGACTTGGAGGGATCTTCTTAACGGTATTAGTAACTAAATTAACCGTTATAACAGACTGAAGAGTGTTGGAGGCAAATAGAAACAGATTCCCACTGGCCGTCAAGAAAAAAAGATCCTCCCCGGGGAAAATTGCGGGCCTCAAAAGATCGGAGATCGAGAACTGGAACCACCGGTCGGAGTGATCGGCGAAGCCGTCGAGCATGGAGTCGCAACGGCGCCGTTTCTTGTAGAGGAAGAGCCACGTGGCGGAGCTCCATTGGGAGTTACACTGGCGAATGAAGTCACGGTTACAGATGATCTCAGCCAAGCTTTTGCTTACCAATTTGAACCGGATAATCTCCGGCAAGGCCAAACAGAGCAGAATTCTTTCTATAAGTTCTGAGGGAAGAAGGCAAAACCCAATGGCTGAGTTTGTTGATGGAATTCTACAATTGGCCATTTGGGTTTTTGAGTATATTCCCTCTCAAAGTCCTTGTACTAATCCGTTCATTATATATATACATATATATAGATAGATACATAGATATTATATAAATTATAGTGGTTGGTTTGCTTAGCTTTTGGGGGACCTTTTGATAATGTAATATAAGAGTTTTTAAATATGTTATGATTGTGATTATAAAATTGAGGCGTGCTATGTTTATCTCATTGATGAAGGATTAAAAGGACAAAAGCCATAATTATTATTTAAAAAAAAAGGGGACAAAAGCTTCCAACAAAGAACCTTTTATTTATCGTCGTGGCTGGCTAAATGGGCGGTGCAAATTGTGGACATAAATGAGTGGTTTAAGTAGAAAATAATCAATTTTGTTGAATCGGATTTCTATTGTCGGATTGTTAATGCTTTTAGTAGTCCTACTATGATTCAACTTCAGTGAACTTTGGAGTTTGTCTCAACTTCCAACTAAAAGTAGAGTGATAAAGGATTATCGTGGTAGATTAGTTGTTAAAAGTTTAATTAAAAGTATTTGATTTAGATGTAAAGGGTCATTTTTTTTATTAATTTATTACTCAGTTTTAGAGTATATGAGATCATATTTCAAATATCTTTACCGTTAGCACATTCAGTGAGACACGACATTCAATATTAGCAGCTAATGCTAGTCGAAATTTTCATCACATATAATATTTTAACATTTTTAGCAAGGTGCAGATATAACATTTGAAAGCATGTATTATTATGAAATAATCCTCTCTTTGAAAAAGAAAGAAAGAAAAAGAAAAATAAAAAACTTTGCAAATTTGTTGTGATTGTTAAGTTGTTTCTATGTCTCAAGAACTTAATGTTTTAAATTGATGTATCAAGAACTTAATATAATTAGCAATTTGGACTTTATGTACGTTTAATTTGCATGGTTTAAGATGAACCTTGCCTTTCATTTAAGCTGAGGGTCAGGTTGATCGATCTATATTAAGCCTATTAAATAACGCTAGGAGGACGAACATAACCATATCTTTAAACGTTATGTTCTTTTATTTATTCTCTATTTAAAAATTTTTTTTTTGCTCCTTTTTTTTTCTTCTATTAGCCACAACATGAGTTTAACCTTTTTTTTTTTTCCATTATTTTTCTCATAAGATTACACGTGGCATCTCTTCAGTGGGTTAAACACATCACCCCCACCCTTACATAAGATTGATGTTGTGGACTATAGGGATTAAGATAATACAAGAAGGCAAAATGAAATAAATTTTTTTTTTTGAATAAAACAATGAAAATGAGTAGCATGACAAAAGCTGATGTAGAATAAAATGAGAAAAAAATTAATAAAATAATGCAACTTCTAGACACACAAGCGTGGGGTTAGAATATTCATTTAAGCCAAAAGGAATCACAGGGTTTTTTTTTTTTTGGGCTAAAAAATATTAGAGTGGAATGAGTCATGTTGTTTTGTTGCCTTGACGAGAAGGAGGGCAAATATAGGCCCTTTCTTTAGTTTTGTTAAATTGGTTGAATTGGGATGATTGGTTGAGAAGAAGTAAAGCCAAGTACATGACACTTTGCTTTTACTTCCGCTTTGTTACCGTCTTTTTAATCTAATCAAATTCAATTACTTAATAAATGGGCTTGATACGTTTGTAAAGTTATTAAAAGGGAATTTTCAAGCCAATTGGAAACAAAGTAGTTGAGAAAAATTCAATTGGGGCACATATTGGAGTTATAAAGTAAAATGGTTGTGAAATGGAATTTAAAGACTCTGCTACTTAAAGCATACGGCAACAAGTATCTTAACACAAGATTGAGTGCGACTTTGTACACTAAATGTTAATACATATACTATATTTTATACAAATAAGTGTGTTATCCATATATAAAAATGTTGTTCTTTTTTATACTCCTACATCAATACTTTTTTAAGGATTATATATACCTTTCTTTGTAAAGTTTAAAGCTTTATGTATACCTTCTATATTATAATAATGGATAAATTTGGTAAATAGGCAGTTTTCAAATGCTTACTTAAATAAATAGCTGAAATTCTTTTTATTTAAAAAATGATCTTTAATCAGTGATTGACTGTAGACAATCGGTGACTGACTGTAATTAATCAATGAAAAATACATATTAATATTGATGAATCACTAATTAATTATGTTCAATCAGTCAATTAGTTAATAATTGATTGACCATTTTTTTTAATAATTATTTCCCTGATTTTACAAAACTTCGACCATTTATTAAAAAACTAAAAAAAAAAAGGTCATTTAACTATAAATCCCTAGAATAATTATGTGAAAAAGCCAACACATTAACCAAAAAAAATTAAAAAGAAAAAAGTAAATAGCAGTTTTATAGTAAATAAATAAAGTAAATAACAAGTTTTTGAAATATTTGAAATAAATAATAAATTTACTAGAAAAACTATCCATCTACTAGACACAAATTTACCATTTACTATCATTTAATTCAAACATTTTAAAATCTTACCATATATTTTATTTAATTTCATAAAAATAAAAATACTACTTATTACAAATCCCGCAAAAAAGTAAATATCAAAATTTGATAAAATTCTTAAACTTTCGTTTGGTACCTAAGTTTAAATCCATTTTTCAAATAACTAATCTCATAATTAAAGTAAATTGTGGTAATCATTCAAACTATGATTATATCATAAATGAAAAATAAAAACTTCTCAGGTAAACTACAGCAGTATTTATACTTGATTAGTATCTAATATTTATACTAATGTATATATTTTTTTGGCTATTGTAAATTTTTGTGAAAAGAAAAAAAGTGAACTTAAAATTTGGATAAGAATAAGATGAGCCTATTTGAAGTGACGGTTGAACCTTTGTGTGTCATGTTCGGTATAGCCGTAAGAAAACTCATCCTTCCATAACGGAAAATAACGAACAACAACTGAAAACATAGCAATGTCCGCCGCCCCCTTTGTCCCTTCATCATATAAGACCGCCATTCTCTCACGACAACCTTCCTCTCCGAAATCCCGCCGCCGCTGCCATCACCGCCACAACTGTCACAACCAACAACAAGCCAATTCAACTACACCCATGTCTCGCGTTGCTAGAAAAATGCTCCGACATGTCCCAGCTCAAGCAAGTCCACGCCCAAATGCTCCGAACCGGCCTCTTCTTCGACGCCTTCACCGCCAGCAAGATCGTCGCCTTCTGCGCTCTCGAGGACTCCGGGAGTCTCGATTACGCTCGTCTTGTGTTGAGCCAAATCTCCAACCTCACCATTTTTACTTTTAATTCCATCATAAGAGGCTACACGAACCGGGACTGTCCTCGCGAAGCGATTCTTTTCTACCGAGAGATGATTTTCAATGGCTTGGAGGCTGATAGGTTTCCTTTCCCTTCTTTGCTCAAGTTGTGTGGCGATTTGCGGGAGGGAAAGCAGCTTCATTGTCACTCTACCAAGTTGGGGTTCGCTTCGGATTCTTACGTGCATAACACTCTGATAAACATGTATTCGAATTGCGGGTGTTTGGTCTCTGAACGGAAGATGTTCGAGAAAATGGCTGAGAGAACCGTGGTTTCTTGGGCGACTATGATCGGTGCTTATGCTCATTGGGACCAGCCCACTGAAGCTTTAGAACTCTTCGATAGGATGATGAGCGAAAATGAGAAACCTAATGAGGTTACTTTGGTTAATGTTTTGAGTGCGTGTGCAAAACCGAGGGATTTGGAAATGGCAAAACGGGTGCATAACTGTGTTGACTAGAGTGGCTTTGGGTATCATGTTAAACTGAATACAGCTCATATGGATGTCTACTGCAAGTGTGGATGTGTGTCACTAGCTCGAGATTTGTTTGACAAGATGCCAGAGAAAAACTTATTCTGTTGGAATGTCGTGATCAACGGACATGTTGAGGACAGTGATTACGAAGAGGCTTTTCTGCTCTTCCGTGAAATGCAACTCAAAGGAGAGAAAGGGGATAAGGTGACATTGGTCAGCTTGCTGCTTGCTTGCAGCCATTTGGGTGCTCTCAAGCTCGGTAAGTGGTTACATGCCTATATCAAGAAGGGGAGAATTGAGGTGGATGTGACCCTGGGAACGACGCTTATCGACATGTATGCAAAGTGTGGGGGAATAGAATCTGCATTAGATGTTTTCCAAGAACTTCCCAAGAAAGATGTCATGACTTGGACTGCCTTGATTACTGGCCTCACAATGTGCGGGGAAGGGGAGATGGCTTTAGAGTACTTCCATGAGATGCAGAAGAGTGGGGTGAAGTCAGATGCAGTGACCTTTGTCGGGATATTGGTGGCTTGTAGTCATGCTGGTTTAGTTGATGAAGGAATTTCACACTTCAAATCCATGTCTCGTATGTACGGAGTAGGAGTAGAGCCTAGTATTGAACATTATGGTTGTATGGTTGATCTATTAGGCCGAGCTGGAAGAATAGTAGAAGCAGGGGAGTTGATTCGAAAAATGCCAAAGGCACCGGATCGTTTTGTTCTCGAGGCCTTCTTGGTACCTGCAGAATCCATGGAAACCTCGAAGTGGCTAAAAGAGCTGCTCGACCACTCTTAGAACTTGACCCACAAAATGAAGGAACATATGTGCTTTTATCAAATGTATATAGTTCGTTTGAGAAATGGAAGGAAGCTAAAAGAGTTCGGCGACTCATGGTGGAAAGAAACATAAACAAGTCACCAGGTTGCAGTCTGATTGAAGTCGATGGAATCGTTCATGAATTTGTTAAGGGAGATTCATCTCGCCTGCAAATGACAAGGATTTATCAAATGTTGGATGACTTGATCAACAGGTTAAAGGAGGCCGGTTATGTTCCTGAGAGAGCAGAGGCGTTGCTCGATACAGATGATGATGCAGAAAAAGAGACTGCACTTAGCCTCCACAGTGAAAAGCTGGCAATTGCATTTGGTCTTATAAGTACAAACCCTGGGACGCCAATCCGAGTTGTGAAAAACCTCCGTGTTTGTGCCGATTGTCGCACTTCAACCAAGCTCATTTCAAAAGTTTACAAGGGGGAAATAATTGTGCGGGACAGGAATCGGTTCCACCATTTTAAAGATGGATCCCGTTCTTGTAAATATTTCTGGGGATGTCACCCTTGCTTTACATGATAAGTTCTCCAAAATTCTTTGTGAATTTAAATGCGACACTAAATAAAAGTATTCCTTTATCTTCACTTTATTAGTAAATTTAATTATCCATGAGGTTATGTCGTCCAGACAAAACATTGGCCCTAACTCTGGTCTTTAACGACAAACAAAATTTCGATGTTGGTAGTGTGAGAAGCAATACACACAGCCTTCCATATCATCGGATGTATGTAAGCTTAACAAAATGCGTAAAATCTCAAATTTATTATTAAAACAACAATCAAGAAACAAAACTAATCATCTAAAATTTCATTGAAAAGAACAGGAACGCAAAATATTCTTGGTTTACAGGAAGGCCTTGCACAAGGCAGAGATAGACATGAAACCTACTAGTACTCTAAGAGTCATTACAAAACACCAAAGAAAAATTAATCTTTTTCACGGCAGGAAATTAGTCTCAGCTAAAAATGCTGCCAGAGTCCATATATCAGCAAAGATCTCATATTTAAATAATCAGTACTAGAATCTTGCTTCTTTCTAACAAAACCATTCATAATAGGAATAGGCTAAAGATATCCTACGAAGCCTCTGTTTCCAGTAGCTAAAACATATAGATTAAACACGAAAGTCATCACACGGCAGTGTGTTTACCAAGTAAGGCCTTTCCTTGACTATCTTCTCCACAGTCATCACCAACACTCTCATCATCCGTCAGCTTAGATGCAGTCAATTCGCGCTGCGATGGAGCGCTGCCACCTTTGGTAACTGACTGCTGATAAAGAACTCCTCCTACGATCGTAAAGAGGAGGCAGACCAAGCCGAAGGGACTGGCATGCTTATCCCAAATTGTCACGTTAATGGCAACTGTAAGAAACTTGTTAACCACACCAGTTACCGTGAATGCCGTTGCAGAGATTGCCTTTCTCGCTGCAAACCCAAAGAAACTGATGAGCAAACCAAAGACACACGACAACGAAACTGCGATAAACGCACTAGGCTCAAACAAAGACCCTGCATTCGATCCCAAAGCAGCAAACACCTCGCCATACTCCCCAGTAATAATCCAAAACAGCGGAGCCATCATCAACGACAACAAATTGTTATACAACACGAAACCCCAAGTGTTCAAGCTGAGATTAGTGACCATGTGCTTGATGTAAACCATTTCAGTAGTGATCGTCACCAGATAAGCAAATGCCCATGAGTATGCAGTCAAAGTAAAAGCCGAATCCGTCACGACATACCCAACAGCTCCACCCAAAATGATCAACAAAGAGACAAAGGTCAGCTTGGAAGGGCAAGGCTGTTTCCTAAACGCCGTATCGGCAATTGCAACCAAAAGGGGTGTCAAGGATCTGAACACAATGAACGTATCGACATTCGCGTGGCGAAGAAGATTCGTGTTGGTGAAGATCGCCAGATAAAAAACCGAGGCCGCGGGTAAAAATTTCTTGGCAGTGTCCCATGTAAAAGCATCATGGTGCAAAAACCCGAATTTCCCCAAAATCCAAACTCCCAAAGCAGAAGTTAGGTACTGCAAACCGGTTAAAAGTCCCGGGTAGTTGAATTTGGTAATGGCGAGCTTGTTTATCACGGCCAGCAAGCTCGAACACAGAGCATAGCCCACCACCAGGCTGCTCGTGGTGTAGTATTGTTTCGTCGAATCGAATCGAATCGAAGACATTATCCAACACAAAAACAAAAACAAAATCCGAATCTGTTCTTTCCCAAATAAAAAATTCTCAACGACCCAAAATCTAACAGATAAAGATCTTCAATCCTCAACAACACATTGAACTATTTACAGTAAAATCTGACCCGACGTAACTAGAGTTCTTCATACGAAAATCTAAGACATGGGTATTGAAGATTACGCCGATCTAAAGCAAATTATACCGTAAAAATGTGGATTGAAATTTAAGAAATCAGGAGAAATTATACATCACCGACACATGAAGAAGCGCAGATCTTGAGTCTACTACGAAGATGAAGAAGAAAAGACGGGAAACGACAACGACCCTTTTGCGTTTTCACCAAATGGGATACCGGAGAGAAGCAAAAGGAGAGGGGTGAGAAGAGAAGAGAAGAAGAAGAGGAAGAGAAAACAGAGAGAGAGAGAGAGAGAGAGAGAGATGAGAGTAGAGAGAGAAAGGAGGATTGAAATTGAATAAACATTTAAGGCTCTGGTTTTTGTAGTACAAAAGTCTCTCGATTTCTTTTGCCTGCGGCAACAGATCATGGCAGATTACGCGTCGTTTACGGGAACCTCTCTGCACGTCTAACGCCGTCATAACTGGTTCTTTTATTTGGAAAAAAATTACAGTTTTTTTTAAATGAAGTAAATTTTATGGTAAATAATGGAAGTAAACAATACTTTAGGCTTCCTCAAAAAAAAAAAAAAAAAAGGAAAAAAAGTTAATAGTGATTTGAAAAGTTTAAGTATTTATAATATAATATTTATTATGGTATAAAAATAAAAGACATTTTTCACCAAAAAAAAAAAAAAAAAGACATTTAGAATTTGATATAAAAGTCATTTATACATAATGGTTTAGATCGATTCTCATTAAAATCTCAATGCTTTAGATTATTTGTGTGTTATTATTTCAAATGATTTAAGTAGTCTACGTTTTTTTTTTTGAAAAGGGGACATTCTTTTATTCAGAAATAGGCAAATCATTGCATACAAAGCATCTCAAAAACTTGGGAAGAACGTCTATCTAAACCGAAGATATAGAATTAGAAATAATGTATGTAGCTAAGAAGTGGGCTCTATCATTTCCTTTACGGGAGGCATAGCGAACAGTACCACCTCTCGGACCTACACAACCGTCAACAATATCACAAATGACATTAGTATCCACATCAATAACAATCGGGTGATCAATCAAAACACGTTTATGGCATCAGTCTTAACCGTCCAAGTCGGAAAACCTCTAGCCATCACAAACCACACTCCTTCCCGAACAGCCATGCATTCTCCTAAGTGTGGAGAAAAACTTCCAAAGAAGTAGTCTATGTTCAATATAGGCTATTATAGAATTTCCAAAAAAAAAAAAAAAAGACGGAGAAATTACATAAGATATTTGAGGAAGGGACGGATCTTTAACGGCGAAGGCGTTAGGCAAGTTAAAAGTTTTTCCACCCCGTGACGTGAGTACGTACATGACTTGAATTATTTGACGGAGGAAAGGTTGAGGTAGACCTGGTCTGGTCCCTTCTCTAGAGACGCATTTTCAACGCACACATGTTTATTTATTATATCAACATACAATGTGTTTTGAGTTTATTTTAGCAAATTTGTCAATCATTTTGGATTTCATTAAATGTAAATTAATGTGTATTAAATTTATATTTGAAGATGAGATTTCTCACATAGATACTGAGTTTAGTCAGCAACGGAGCCAAGAAAAGTTTTTCGGAAAGTAAAATAAATTAAAATTTTGAAATATAATTACGATACAACAATTCTCCGGTTCTACATTTGATTTTTTTTTTTTTTTTTTTATTTCCTTCAAAATAAACTAAGTTTACAATTGAGTTTGATCTAACTTGTAAAGCCTAAAGTCTAAGAAATTCTGAATTTATATAAAAATATAATAGTTTGTTTCTTTATTTATTTATTTATTTGAGATTCATAATTAAAAAATTAAAAATAAGTGTACCATTATAATTTTGGAGAAAAAAAAAACATTATGCAACTAATGTAATAAAAAAATCTCACCGAAAAAATAAGAAAAAAAATTTGCAAAAATTTTAATATTGGGGACAAGTCTATAGAATTCCCCATCGGGTAGAACAAGGGTACTCTATTCACAGTCCCAACACAAAATTCATGAACATATTGATTTTAGCAGAAGTTGGAATAATTAAAATGTTTAATGTGTTCAAATCCTTTTTGCTGTATCCATTGAAAGGTGTTTTGACATAAATTCTTGTGAGCAAGGCGATGATTTGGGGTGATCAAACCACCTATCCCTTCACCAACAACTTCACAATCATACAGGTATAAACAAAAAAGCACTCAAACCAAGAACCATATCAAGTAGTGTACAACAACAGCAAAAATCACTAATCCTCAGCAGAAGAAGGAGCAGCCTGCTGCTGACGACCTGCTCGAGCAGCGAAGCCGGCGAACCAAGCGACCCTCATCAACTGCATGCCGAGAATCAGAACCCACCAGGACACAAGCCCTCTGATCGTATGCATCATCCACACGGGTGCACTGAGCTCAGCTCCAAGCTTCAAACCCCTCATGAGCTGCAACAAGCGGTAAGCCTCATAAACTACAGGGGTCACCAGCCAAACCGGCGACTGCCAATGCCACGTCAAAATCTCGGTCAGCATCTGAATCGAAAGCAGCAACAGATAGGGACCCAATAAGACTGCAGATGTGATGAAAGTTTGCTGGGGTTGCAGAAACCCCTTGTGTGAGCCAAACAACATCATCAAAGGGATGACAAAACCAGTTAAAGTGGCAAGCAAATTCCAGAACTTGTAACTTAAAGGAGGCTTGCTGTTGCAAGATTGTGTTGAGAGCTTCGGACGAGCACAAGAATCAGCCATGAGAAGGAAAAGGGTCGCGCCGAGATTGAATATGCAGTCTAGTCCAACCAACGAAAGCAGGCTGGCTATGTTGGGGCCGAGAAATATGGAAGATATTGGCAGCCACAAGGTTGGCACCATGCCTGTGATGAGGAGAACCGACGGGCCAAGAAGCCACATTGGCCATTTGAGGAACTGAAGCCCGACACTCTGCTGATTACTCGCGATAGTGGATTTTTCATTGCTGGTTTCGGGTGTTTCTTCTCTGTAGTCAGAACCAAGAGTTTCGATAATGTTGGCTGTTTTCTTCAGCAAGTTCTCTCCTGAATTTTCGGTCGGGGCATATGTAGGAGAAGAAGTCTCCCAAAGGGTCAATTTGGAGCAGCAAATAGGGGAATTTCTTATGCGAAAATCCGAGGAAGTGAGTACATGGAAGGCTTTTGACGGCTTTAAGAAATGCTGGCTTCTTCTCGGGCAAATCCTTGGAAGAGTTATGGAGGATGTGAATGAAGGTCGAGCTAGTAATGCCATTCCTTGATTCATAATTGATCTCTAGCAAGACTACGAGATCCCACTTCTTTTCATCGTCTAAACAACCTGAAAGGAAAAAATAATCAGAAGATTTGCAGATTAAACATGTCACAAATAAAATAAAATAAAATAAAAAACAAAAAAGACGTCTTTTCCATAGCAATAAGGTCACAAACCTCGTACCTAAGTTTTATTATTTTTTCGAAGTTTTCTGATTTTCAATTAGTTAGTAAGAATTTTTTTATTTTTCCCCATCAAATATACAATTTCCCTGAAAACAAATGAGCACACACACCTTAAGCCAACCACAGAGATTTTCAGAAAGTTTCCACATTTTTACAAATTTTCCTTTGAGCGAAGATGTCGTTTAAGAGATTTTATGTCGTTTACAGAAAAATACGAGATTTTATGTCGTTTGACAAAAAAAGAAAAAAATGGCGCATCTCAGTGTGGAAAAAGATGTCGTACAGTTAACAATGGCACTATGAAAAATGAACGTCGTTTATCAAAAGATGTCGCATGAGAAAACATGTCGTACGATAAAATAGTGTCGTATGCTGTATGAAGATACGAGTGATTTACCAAACGAAACAAAACTTGACTCGACAAAGGCGACCAAAATTCCCAGAAAACGAAAAACATAAAATCCAGAATCCTCAGAAAAAAAAAGTACCTGATCTTTGTATCGGCAGATTTCGATTTCGCCCAGAATCTTATTCATAAACAACGTGTGTCTGAGTACGAAAAGCTCGAGAATTCTTCAACAACATTAAAGATTAAAAAAAAAAAAATCCAGAAAGCATTAATTTTTTGTCGCCCAAAACCAAAAACCTGCGAGAGCGATTCAAAGCCAAGAAAAACCAAATACTTAGGATGATCAGAACTGGGAAAAAAAAAATTATAGAGAAAAAACTGAAAGAGAATCGAAATTACGAGATGGAGTTGAAGTTTACCTCTTGTAGGTGTCTAAGCCGAAAATCAATTGGATTCTGTTGAGACCCAAATCTTCATCAGCAGATTAATTCTGATTTTTATTTATTTATTTATTATTTATTATTTTATTTTATTTTATTTTTCTGGAGGTGTTAATTGTGAATCATTAGGATACACGATCCTCAAATAAATAAAATGAAAATGAAAAAGAAAGTTTTGAATTACTTCGAAGTGACTGAAATGGGCTAGGCCTGTTTTGTTTGATACATAGTAGTATTCGATTTTGGGCTAGGATTTTGATTTGTTTGACCCAATTCTATATGATAACTTGTATTTTTCATTTTGGCCCCGTATTCTTTTTTTTTTTTTAATGGACCCGTATTCTTTTTCATCTTTCTATTTTATCCTCTTATTTTGGGATTTTGGCGCTTTTTTCCCTCTAAACTTGAACTGAATTAAAAGTTTACCGTATGAATTTTTGATTGTAGAAAAGTACTTCTTGAATCCAATAAATATTAGAGAGTGCTTGCAGGTAAATGGATTATGTTAAAATTTGAAAGAAAATAACCTCAATCACGTGTCGTAACGTGTTTTGATTATCGTATGAATTTAAGTATTTCCATTTAAACAAGCTTAGGTAACAAAATAAGGGTTGTTTTCATCTAAATTTAAACAATTGTTATTGATTTGGAGTGTTAGGCTACGTTTTGTTAAATTTAGATGATTTTTTTATTAAAATTTAATATTAAGGGTAACTTGCCAAACGTGGAAATTCTAAGTATAAATATACCGAGTACCACTTCATATAATTAATTTTGTTCTCTAGTTTCTTACTATATATATGGCTTACGCGGACATTCTAAACCCATGTAATATTGTTCTTCTAAAGGTACAAGAAATAGAGGTCGAAATAAGTCCATCTCTAATACTATAAATTAACAGTAATTTCACATATTAAATTCTGAAAACCTTCTATTCTCACGTTTCTAATATATACATATATATATATATATATATTGAAGTTGTTTCTAATTATATAAAATTTCATTATACTCGACTAATTATATTCGCAGATTTCTTCATATATATATATAATTATAAAAGAAGAAAAAATCGATTATCTCAACCTTATTAATATCGGCATCTAACCATTGCTTCCACAAGTTTAGAATTTCGTGTGTGTGTGTGTGTATAAACCCTATCTGAGAATCATTGAATTTTTAACTTTATGATCTATTCCATATCCTATATCCATAGGCTTACGATAGCCCAAAAAAAGGAGGAATCATATATGAGATGAACTTTATTAAAAACTTGGATTAATGCTCAACTAGGGAAGAATAAAGAGTAGTGCTCCGACCTCTTTCATATTGAACTATCCAATGTCGGAAATTTTCTCATTAATATTTCCAATCCACTCACACCATGTTATGTTCCATGAAATAATCATGATCATACCGCTATGTGATGGCGTGAGGAATATGAACTTCTCATATATATTCTTTTGCTTTTGAGGAAAAACATGTAAAGCTCCTAGAAAGAACACCCTTTTGGGTTGTACATTATTAGATTCATTCTCATGACTCATTTTGGATTGGATTACGTCTAATATTCTCCTTAGCATGGAGAAAAGATTCTGTTTTGGTGGAGATACTTGGAATATTGATTAAAGCATGATAACAATTTTCTATAATTTGGTTCTTATTTTGATCTCTTTTTCTTTCCTTTTGCAAACATTAATTATTATTGATCAGGGAAGAAATTTCTTATATTCCTAGGAAAAATAGTGAAAGGCCAACACCAAAGATTACAATATAATATCTCTTAGTGATTGGCATCCCATTTCCTTAAGAGATTAAAGATCCCGTGGAAATCTAGAAAACAAAATCTTTAGTAAAAACTAATTACCCTAATTACGATTAGTGAAAGTAATAAAGGGTAAAAAGAAAAATGATGAAAACTTGATTCCCTTTTGGCATTTAGTGCGAAATAAGAGCATATTCTCTTCAACCCTACAGAGCTTTGAAAATCTTAAACATAATGGAGGGCACTGGAAATACCAATTAATATTATTTTATCAAAAAGCGATATAGTGGGGTATCAAACAAACTAAAGTGTTGGAAAAAAACAACGAGCTGGCCATCATTTATTTGAAGAAATTTTTGTGACTAGTTAATTAATTAGTATTTGTAGATCCAAAAACTTTGAGGGTCAAATATAATCCGTCAAAAAGCGGTAAAAAAGCGTGGGAAAATTTTATGTTTAGCTTTCATAAAGAACTAGGACCAGAAAATTGGAGGTACACCACACCATTTTTTATTATTATTATTATTTTTTGTTTTTGTTTTCCCTTAATTTATTTTCTTGTTTTAAGCACTAATCGAGTTAGTACATATCATTTTCATCTTTTCTTCAGTTGTAGTCAAAAGAGAAGCCTAGCTGTAGTTCAAGTCTTTACTCGTTCAATTTCCAAGAAACTTCAGATGAAAGAACACTTCTCCAGAATAGGTAAGACTTTCTCATCTCCACTTGAAGTCTAGTAGTCCACTGATAAAGATGCGCTAATATTGTATGTGTGTTTCTAGAGGACTTTTTACTTAACCATCTTATGAACGCATCGACTTTGACGCCTCATTGTAAGCAAATTAAATGTTCCATGTCAAATGCCACATATGTATATATATGTCTGTAAATATATATATATATATACACACACAAGCATGTATATCTATTAGTGCCCTAAAAAAAGAGAGCCTTACATTAGCCAAAATTATTATAGCACACAAGTTGCACTTGCATGTTTCGATATTCTAAAGCCTAGTTTGTATAATGCTTATTTGACACAATGGTGGAGTCGGCCTTTTACTTCAAAGGGGTGCATATTAATTATTTTTTAAAATTAGTAAAATAAAAATAAAAAATGTAAAGTTCAGTAGGGATAAGTATATACAAACACTTCATATCAATGCGGTAAAAAAAGATCATAATATTTTAGAACTTATTTCAAAAAACAAAGAGAATCAATGTTGGCGGTCGTACTTACTTTGACTTCAAGTGTTTCCACCGCTGATTTGAAAGTATATATGTGTCTCACTTATTTGGTCTTAACACTATGAGTACCTTTCATTGTAACTATTAAATACTTATAATATACAATAAGTAGCGAAGCTATATATATGCTGGTCTCAAACTATAAAAAAAAAAAAAAAACTTTGAGGAGCATTTTCCTGACCTAATATATATATATATATATTCTCTATTTAGCTTTTACTATAACTAATAAAAATTCTTATTATTTTTCTCCTAATTTGTGTCTCTGAACTCTCCTGATCATTGCAAAGTTCATAAAATATATTTTTTCCTCTATTTTATTCAATTATACTCGTAAGTTTTTATTTCTAAATATACTTATTTGTTTAGATTAAAAAAAAAGGGTAAATTAAGAGAAAGACAAACAGTTTTATTTATTTATTTTTAAGAAAAGATATAGTTGCAATTTTTGGTTTAATTCATTACAAAAATTTCTGAGTATATCCCCAGTGTACGCACACCTGTGTATATTATATATCTATGCGTGTAAAAAGGCTTTGTTAATACACGGTTTATTTTAACTTACATTTCTACAAAATAATTAAATGAAGAAATGGACTTAGCTTTAATTTATATATTTATTTTGTTACTGTTTCTTTGTTGCATTGTTACTGTCTTTCGTGGAGTACTAGAACTACAATTTTCATGATACAAGAAACTTCCTGACCATGAATTTGGTGCTAGTCTTGTCATGGCGTTTCTAATGGGAAGAAGCTCGCAACAGTAAGGTAAAAAAAAAAAAAGTAACATTGGCTGCACAAGTACTTCAGTTTATATATAAGATCATGCAGATATAATTCATAAAATGTAGATTAATTTGAATCCTCTAATCTCTAAGTTTAAAAGGGGGGGGGGGGGGGGGGGGGGGAATACTGTTCTAGTATAAGACATAAATAGGGATACCATACCACCGATACTTAGGGAGAGTGTGTAAACCTTTGGTCCCCCATATTTACAGAAAGTCACAGCTTCAAGATGAGAACTTTTGCTGGGGGTTTATGAACAATTCACTTTAAAAGAGATTCATATACTATGTGGATTTAGTTACTCCTAAAATTAAGGTACATCATCCTTCACCTTTATATTCTTTTTTAACTACCAAAAAAATATGGATCACACATCCTGAATCCAAGTCCCTTTAAAGAATTTTGGACTACTAATCCACTAATCAATGTGTGGCTATCAATGTGTTGCTCTACTCTTATCTATATATATATATATATATGTATGTATTATATTATAAAATGTCGTACAGATTAAAGAGTTAAAAAATAACTGCGTTCTTTCATTTGTCGAGGGGTCAATAGTGATTCCACCTGCCAATTTTTTATTAGCCATGAATATGAATAATATATATAATATTAGTGTATATATATAAATAGCTCGCAGTGGAGTAGTACTGGTATAAACCCCATGGAGACGAGCGAGAACAGCAACAGCAGTAGTAGCAGTATTTCTGCTGGTTTTCTAGTTGGGAGACGAAATAGAAGTATCTCCTTATTAAGATCATCAGAGCGTAAGAGTTTTAGGAAACCCAAGAAACACTACTACAGGTAAGTATATATCAATATATACCAAAATATATATATATGTAAATTCTAATACTGCCTCCACCTTGATCTCCTATTAATTATGTATAATCAAATCATTAATTATATCATACTTCATTCTTAATTTTCAGCTTTCTCACTTGAATATCTGTCTCGCTTTCCCAAATATATATGTAAATTTCCATTATCTTCTTGTATTTATATCATCTATACACACACTATTTCACCTTATTTTCGGAGTTTGGGGCAGGTTTTCCACTGATTATACACATGAAGTGACATTTACAACAAGCTTTTGATAGCAAAAAAGAAAAAAGAAAAGTAAATATACAAGAAAAGAGCAGCAATGATGTCATGCATTATATTCATTATGAATATGTAATGATCTAATTCTACGTGATTTATACCACCAATGGTGGCATGCATGGTGATAAGAACATTTTATTTAGAGTCTTCATTTATATTCATCTAAAATACAACAATCTGTCCTTTCGTACAGATTTTGTGCCGATAGATTCTTTAACTCTTAGGGTGATAGCTGTTTAAGGGGCATGATGAGAATCCCTCTATATTCTATCTAAATAGATTCATACTCACGATGTTAAGTGTGGTCATGAAAACACCATCAATCCTTATTTTTATTGAGGAAAAAAAATTATGCGTGATTTATAAATGGTTTCATTTGAATTATGAGTGAAAATATGCATGAGATGTAATATTGCACGATGAAATAAGGGTTATATATATATACGTAAGTGTATATATATGTATTGGTCAATTATATATCATTATTAATAAGTATATATGTACTGGTCAATAATACAGCAAAATAAATAAATTATATAAATGGAAAATAATAAAACTTGACTAAGCATAGTAGTCAAGTGGACGACTTTCTTTTTCTTCTTTTTTGGGGTCTACTTCCGAAGACTTCTAAGCCGCGGGTAAAACATGCCAATATATATATATATATATATATATATATATATATATAGCTAGGTTCTTGAAGGCTGCTGAAGGAGTACACGTACAAGAATTAGATTATTCTTTCACTTTCCCCCTCTTTTATTAGTTTCCCCACAACGTCTTGCCCTTTATATCCACATATTTTATCTTGTTTAATAGATTGTGATATTTATATATATATATATATATATATATAGCTAGGGTCTTGGAAATCTTGCCTTTTTATCCTAACGAATAATTGTACCCTATCATTCACTGCGGACCCTAAGTTGACACGCTATACACATATACATAAATTTATGTGCGTGCTCTCTTTGTATTTTATTAATTTACCTGTTTATTTATTTATTTTTAATTCTTGATCTTCTTTCGCTTTCTTTAATTTTTTGCAGGTACCAGACGTTGCCCTTTATCTTTAATTTTCGTTTTGGGCGTTCCCCATAAATTCTGCATGCGCGCACAATATATACATACACACATACATATATAAATATATATATATATATATTTATATATATATTTATCCATACCATATATTTTCTCATTTTTATATGTGTCTATATGTCTATAAATGATTTGTTAATATTTATTTAGCTATAAAATTATTAGAACTAACTTTATTAGCGAGACAAAGCAGCATCATTGTCTATAATAGAAAGAAAGAAAGAAAGAAAAAATGCATATCATGATTGTCCTATTTGGTAGAAGAAAGCATCTGATATTTTTTTTTATTTTTTTATTTTTTAAAAAAATATTTTTTAGGGGACCCATGCATATGATCTAAAAGGGCATAATTGAGTTCCTTTTCCCAAAATAAATAAATAAATAAATAAAAAAGAAGAAGAAAAAGAAAGAAAGAAATTGAGGTCGAAATTTCTAGCTAAGTACGTTCAAATCTTATGGTAGTTGTTTTTTATTAAAGATATTATTATTTAATTATGATACGACAATAGTTCGACCATAATCTAATTCAGTACTATCTAATTCCCCTTTGTGGTGGGGAAGTTCTAAACGAGTAAATTATGAAATCGGAAAGTACAAAGTGAATAGTACTACATATTTAATTAGTAAAGAAAAAACAAGGGAAAGCAAATCAAATCTTAAGTAGTACTAATTACTTTTATGCATTTGAAGATATGTTTAGAATTAAATATATGTACCTTAGTAGTTATAAATTGTGCAATTAGTACGTAGAGTGTTGAAAGAAGTTATATATGATTAAAAGCGCTTAAATATTACAATCATATTTGAGATGTCGAGAGAGATAAGTATATGTGTGTGTATAACCATTTGTACAAAATATGTAGGGTAAAAGGACTCGATTCATCGATGCCATGGCATGCGGTATTTGCATTTTTGAATCCACTGCTGATAGGAGTAATGCAAGTCAAATGCCAAAATGCAAGTTCTTCTCCTTTCCTTACAAACCCTACGGATATGTGGACCTTTCTGTTGGCCACGCTTATCTATTGCTTCGCTTTTGCCGCCAACATAAAATGGCGTCGCGGGGCGCACAATTTATGCTCTTTTCTCCGGCCACATAGCTCTCATCTCCGGATCCCTTTCTTCGGTCTCATTATTCTCCATCTTTCTTCCGACACTATTTGGACGACTCATTTTATTCTTATGGATCTTTTTGCCCGTCCTAGTCTTGCGCCAATTCTTATATTGGCCTTTCCAATGGACTCTCAAGGCAGCAGCTTCCAGACTTGTTAGCAACATAAGAAAAAGGTTCAATATTGATGGCAACAACGTAGATGAGCATCCACAATCAGTACTTGTGTTAGTGTAAATATATATAACTCATTAACTACAACCACACCAGTTTATATTACTTATAATGTAATCTACTATAACTGTCCAAAGTCATGAGGATCAAGCTAGCTAAATAATATATATAATTAGTGAATAATACCGTTTGTTTACTCAAATCTTAAAGTGCTAATTGTTAATGTATGTTGTAAATTAAGGAAGGTTGTTGGTGCTGCTTGGATTTGTTCTAGTTCCCTATTATATATATATATATATTACTCAAAGTTTCCTTTAATGTTAGTTATTCCTCTCTTTATATATATATATATATATATTAATATATATTGTTAATTAATTTCTCGGTTTTTTTTTTTGTTCAAATAGCCCTAAACTTTTGAATTTAACAATTTAGTTCTTAAACTTTTTTTTTTCTTGGCAATCAATTTCTTGACTTTATAATATTTGATACTATCAATCCTTTTTGGACTTTTTTTTTTTTTGCAAGTGATAGCCTAAGATGAGCATTTCTGGCCATATTTATTAATTTTAATACATAGTCATTTGAAAATTTGAACTTCATTAAATTATAATTCAAACTTTGAACCCAAACTTTAAAAAAAAAATTTCTGTTGAAAATAAGTAAAATGACCAACAATGTCTTTCTTGGCTACCACGTGCAAGTCACGTTCAAAAAACCTAATAAATTCTAATGGATGTGGGCAAGAAGGATTGTTGATAGTGTTAAAATTATAAGTTCAGGGGTTGATTGTCAATAAAAAAATTTTAGGGACTAGATTGTTAACTTGAGAAGTTTAAAGGTGTATGTACAAAATAACCACACACATATATATATATACATACACACACATAACTAAAAAAAATCCACGTGCATTCATGAGTTTTTAATTTTTAATTTTTATTTTTGGCATCAAATATAAGAGTTTTTGTACCAATCCCCCCAGTTGTTCTTTTAAATTATAAACATGAGTAGTTGGGGATAGGTCAAGTAGCTTTGATAAGTTAGTTGGAGATGAAAATTTTAAGTTGAAGTTGGTTAACTTTTCAAAAAGTAATTATAATTTTGTTGATTTTTTAGAAAAAGACAAAAACTAAAATGAAAAAGTACAATTTAATTGAAGTTAAACTTTAACCCTCAAACAAAGTAGTAGTCTTGGTTCAACCTCTTTTTTTGTTTTTTGTTTTTTTGTTCGTTTGTTTTTCATTTATAAACCTGAACTTTTTGGATAGATCAGGGGCTTAAGAATGAAGATTCAATGGATCATATCTATAATTTTTAACATAATTCAGATTTGTGGCAACATTAATGTGAATAATTGACGACAGTCTAAAAAGAATATTGGCCTGCAGATTAAATAATAATTTGATCCAAGAGAGCCCACCACCCACCAGGATTAAACAAAATCTAATATTAATTAGTGCTAAAATATTGCTGGGATTCATGATTTCTTCAAAAGGGAATTAATGGGGTGGGGAGGAACAAATGCTCATTCATTCCAACCCATGCGCGTGCGTGTCTTTTAGTTTTTTTGTAGAAAAGAAGTGCTTGTCTGTCATAACGTCTATGAAATCTGGTCTTTCTCTTTTGGTCGTCTTTGGTGTATCTCATATAAATATATATACACACACACATATAATATGTTAATTACGGGTTACTATAGCTAGCTAGTCACAATACTAGTACAAACGACGTTTTTAACCGTCGTGGAAAGATACGACGACGGTTCTTTTAACTATCGTGGAATTCAGAGTTGTGGAATCCATTTGGATTCCATGACGGTTTTTTAATCGTCGTGGAATAAAACCGTCGTTGAATAGACGAAATTGGCACCAAATATAGGGTAGAAAAGGAGATTCCATGACAGTTTTTACTGAAAACCGTCATGGAATTTCAACATAACACAACGGTTTTCTCTAAAAATCATCCTGTTATGTCAATTTACAACGACTATTTATATGGAAAACGGTCGTGGAAAGTTTTGAATGAATTTTTTTTTAAATTCTTGCGATTTCCCACAAGTGGCAAATTCGGTATGTTATCTATTGCACAATCCAGATTGAAATAATAGCTAATTATTAATTAATTTTGTGTCACAAAGTATAACAATTATTACAAAATATATACTACATTACAAAATTTATAAATTGTCTCCTAACTATATTAGATGAACCGTATTACAAAATTAGCCCACTCTTGTCTTACTAAACTCATCTCAACGTCGGTATAAAAATCCTTAGTTTGAAGAAAGGATAATCCATCAAAAGTGTAGGTTATTTCTTGCATAAAGGCTATAAAAAAAATCGCATTTAACATGACCTTCTTGTAGAAGACATCGAGGAGTATCGATCAATGTTTTATAGTTGTGTCGTTTTCTAACTCATTTTCCCACTAAAATCTTTCAGTCATTAAGCGCCCTAATAATTTAACAAACTTCAAAACAATTAAAATAAGAATAATGTAATGTCAAATCACAATTTGGAACATAAAAATATACTTACAACTTAATTAGGTCTTGAAAATCATCACTTGATTGTTTCCAAGAGGATTAAAATACATGACCGAGTCATCCCACGGATCAATAACTGCCAAGATCTAATGTTTCCCGCCTGTTATATGGCATGAGAAATAACTTTCCTTTTGGTGCGTTAGTTAAGAGCCGTGAAATATTGTTGGCTCTCTTTCTACAGTAGACTTCTAAATCTACTTTCTGTTTAACTGGTGAGACGAGGGTTGGAGAAATAAACCCGAACCGTTGATCAACGTCTTATTTGGCACAACATTCCACTAAATAATTATAAAATAATTAGTCAAACTTGTTATGAAAAATAACGTAAGATTAACAAGGAAAAATAAGTACTATTGAAGGATATATCTATTACCTGATGTATAACATTATACTATTTGCCGCTAATTTCTTGAATTGTAATGAAATGGTAGATATCTTCAAACCAAGATAGATAGGCAAGTCATTGCCACTGATGGCCGGTTGTGTTGGGTACTCTATTTGCAAGCCACCACACATGGAACATTATGCATAATAAGCGAACGGTCTCAAGTCGAAGGAAATTTCACTAAAGTTGAATGAAGGTAGTTGTTGTTATGCATTTTGTTGTTGTACCTTAGTTATGACTATAGTTTTTTTTTCCTGCTCTATTATTGATGCGTTTGTTTCCCTCAACTACTTGGTCGGGAACATGACTAGGACCTCAACTTGCCTAGTTCAGACTCGTATCAATGACGATTAATCATTTCGGTCAAGCAAACAAACCCACCGACAGCTTCTTCCACAATTGTTGCTTCGTTTGTCGAAATAGGTAGGAATGCATGTTTTAATTTCAGGACTGTAATTTTCATTTACACGTTCTCCTCACCTAAGGGAATCCCATGGACTGTATTGGTTGGAACACACTCCTGTATGCCCTGCCAATTGCAACAAGCACATCTCCACCATTAATTGAATCATCAACAAAGAGCTGGCATTCATTACTTGCGTTTGGCATGGGTTGCTGATCCAACACCCTAGATTCTTTTTCATTAAGGGTGAAACTAGCCTTGAAGCTGTTGTGTTGATTAACAGTCGGGTGCGGTATTCTCCTTATCCATAGTCTCTTGGTCAATACCACTGCTTTGCACAAATTTCCTATACGGTTTTTTCCAACGCAGCATGCTGGCGTTTCACTACCGATACTTCGTTTTATCTTTTGAAATGTGGCATAATGTTGAAGTACTGAACACTGCCCGATAACTTAGACTGATCATGGGTATGTCTCGAATGTTCGTCATTGCCTAATGACTTGGTCAATATGTCATTAGTCCAACCATTCGAACTCCCTTGTGTTTGTTGTAAACTATAATCCCCCTGTAAGAATTAGAAATATGTTATGAACCCGAAAATAAGCATATATAAAATAAGACTAATTAGCAAATAACAAGTTTTTGTACTTGCTATCATATCGCCAACAATCTTAAACGATGGATTCTTGTACTTTCCACTAGGTTTGATGCGCATGTCCAGTCACAAATTACGTCTCGCTTTTATTCTTTGGTCTCCTCAAACTGTAGTTTATTAATTACCGTTGGTAAATATAAAGGTTGAAATAATTGATTAATATATTGTGAAAAAAAAACCAAACTAAGTTATTCACATATGAGTTTTTGATCAAGTTTCCTATATTCGTCTCGGCCCTCCCGTTAATCCGTATTTGCTTCTCTTTCTTAACTCACATCCCTGTTGCGATAGTTTTTTTAAATCCGGCAAACATCAATATGTAATGAATGTCTCACTGTCAGTCTGACTTATGGAGGAGCAATTTTCACCACTTTGCGAGGCCGAATCCACACACTTTCTTCATCAATATGATCCTTGACAAAAGTATGGTAAATGTCATGTCTAAATTTTGGCTGAGTCTGTGCATGATTTCAAAACTGGTTTTTTAAAATGAAAGTTCCATAATGAAAGAAGTTATGACTTCCACCCACACTCTTTCTTTCCTTGGGGCTAAATCAGCACTTCTAAAGTCAGCTATCTATATGGGAATGTGCTCTCGAGCAAGCACTCCAATCCAACTCCATAGTTCATTCCCTTCCTTCCCTATTGGTTGGCCTTTAGGGTCCAATGAAACTTGAATTCTTTCTCCCTTTAACAATATGAACTCTCATCAGAGTCACTTTTCGTTTACCATCTTTGTCGGGATTGAATTTGAGTGTAATTGTTCGTCGTGGTTTTCCAACTTGGGAAGTCGTTAACACATCTTCCTCATCTTGTGACATTTTAAATCAATCTAAACCAAATCCTCACCCAAACACGTAAAAAATACAAAATCATACAATAAGTAACTCATACTCAAACTTTAATGTACACAATTCAAAGGTCTTATACTTATTTTACATTATCACAATAAACACTTTTTTTAAAATATTCTCACATTTGAGCATTTTGTCGAACAAGTAATACGCAAAAACAAAAATACACATGTTAGCTTTCACTTTGTAATATTTATTGTTCTTTCAATAAATGCTTTTCTCCAACAAAAAGAAAAAGAAAACAAAATAGAACAAAAATTTTATTTGGTTAAGGGCAAAGGAATCCATGGTAATATATATAAAGGAATTCAACTGTTTCTCCTCCAAAACCTTTTGGAGGTATCCAAAATTTTTATTCATTTCCTGTTTCTTAATATTAGATAACGAATTTGCCTCTTGTTGATTAACTCTATCTGATCTTCACGTACATAACAAAAATTATTATTCTTTTCTTTAAGTGCCACTATAAGTTGGACCAAAAAAAAAAAAAAAACCTTGGAATAATCAGTGTATGCAACGGAACAATTCTTGTTATTATCAACAATACTAGTCATCTTACAGAGAAAGATAAAGGTGTAAGAGAATCCCGTCTAGTTCTCTTGTCCAAAACTTCATTCTTGTTCTTGACTTTCTTTAAGATATTTAAAGAGCCCGTTTGATTTACTGGTTGGAACTAAATTTTTCTATTTCATTTTTTTGTTTTAAAAAGTCAATAAAAATTTTAACTAATTTTTCAAAAGTGAAACTACTCCAACTTAAAAAGTTTAGTTCCAACAGGCGAACCAAACGTAAGTTAAGTTGTTTTACATATATATAACGGAACATATCAGTACAAACTTTGGATATTTCATCCCTTCCAAAATCCCTTTTAGATACAGACATGTAGCTTGGACATGAATTTTCGAATAAGACAATCGAGAATTGATAATGAAGGAAACGGTCATACGTACTTGACGTACAAGACAAAACCTAGCTACATCTTTCGTTTCATCGCATAGAAACAAGATATAACAAATATATCGCCCACCAATAATAATAATGAACTCTTACCATGTACATCACTGTTTCCTCATGGAAAACTAGTGTTATATATATATATATATTATATATATATACACATATGTATATATTAGCAAGATCTCAGAAAGCCTTTCTTAGAATCAATTAGAAGCCTTAGCTAGCTACCTTAATGGCCGATTCTATTGAGAGGTTAGTAGCAGCTTTATATAACAGAGGGGCACCAACTTTAATCCTATCATAAAAATGTCGTCTTCTAATTCATTAACGAATATATATATATATATATATATATATACTTGTCTTTTTTTTTTTCTTTGCTTAATTCTTTTTGTTGTGCAAATCAGGGATGCGCAATCAATTGGTCCACTAGGTTCCTCGATTGAGCTCCTCCACACCGCTTTTGGCTGTGCCCTAACGCTATTGCTCACTCTTGTTTGATTCAAGAATCAAGGCTCAGCCACAGCTCTATTCCGAGAACATAGCTTAGTTATCTCTCTCTTCATAGTCGACGTACTTGTCTATGTCGTTGCTTTTGTGAACGAGGCTATGACAGCTACTAGTAATACTAGTACTACTAATAGTTGCAGGGATTCAAACACAGGACCTATGTCCAAACACATTTTTCTCATTTCCGGGGCTATAGGCTACGAGTTACTTCTGTTCATCCTTGTAACTCACGTTCTAATATGGTTTGTGATTAATATGTTTGTGTTCTTTTTTTTCAAGGTGCTACGTCGTTGGCACCAACAAATAAATGAGCTACTCGCGACCGTAACATCTTCCATCCTTTTACCGGCCATTAATTACTTGGCTCACAACATGTTTTGGCCTCTATATCGTAACGGTTTTTGGGTACTAGCCAGATTATACTACTGGGGACAAGAAGTTTTTGCTGTTTATCCCTTGTTTACTCGCGGAATTCTTGACGAACAAGATCGAGATGTTCAGGTTCGTGATGGAATATTTTGTAACAATTTGTTCAACTCAGCACTCTCTGAAGGATCATGGTTTCTAAGGATTTATAATGGCGTAGTTTCTTTTTCTTCCATTGGTAGATCTATGGAGCATCAAGCTGGTGGTGATGTTCAGATGACACACATGGTCTAGCTTTTTTCTTTTATTTATTTAATTTGAGGATAAGCAATATGGAAGTTAATACCTCAAAATTGGATATGTAATTACCTTAGCTAATTAGATTATATGACCAAACCAATATATGGTATAATTTTGAGTTCGACCAATCAAAATGTGTGATCAGTATGTACATAAATTTCAACAGTAGTTTTTTAACGACCATATTATATAAATCTTTCATTTAATAAAAAGTTATTCTTCAAATAAAACAACGTGATGGCGTTAATCCAGATAAAAAGAAAAGAACCAATATTTAATTTTGTTCTTCTTTGTAAGTCAGAGGTAATATATATGGTGTGTTTTATATATTTCCTTTAAATTTATACTTCTTGTTAAACTTACCAAGATTCACATTCATTAATTTTTGTTCTTATATTCAGCTTGACGACAATAGTTATATTTTCTACGTCAATGTACTTTTCTTGGGCTTCAAGATACAAAATCCAATAATTCAGGTCGGCAACGTACTAACAAAATATTTAAACTAACAAAAATTTAAACTAAAGCAATTGAAACATTCCTCGATAGAGCTGCCGATTTTGGCAGGGTTTTTTTTTTTTTTTTCTTTAGATTGCTGATTTGGTAGTTGACTTTTATAAAATGCAGCCGACAACCTGATTTTTCTAATTAAATCAGACTCCAACTTTTATTTTCTAGTTTAGATATCTTATGGTAACTACTTAGGATTTACATATATATATATGTCAATATAACATAATTCTAAACTTGAACTCTCCACCTTGCAGTTGTTTGTTGGCCAGGCCGTCAAGAGAAAATAGAGGAATCGTGTCGCTTTTCATCGTGACCGTAAACCTCTACGCCACGGCGTTGGTGAAGATGATTCTTGCAACAAGAAATGACAATCATCAGAGCTCAAACTCTTATCCGGTGGTTTTTCTTATCACCGGAACCTTTGCTTTTGAGCTTCTTCTCTTTATTCTCCTCACTCCCTTTGGTTGGTCCTTGCTTAATATTCTTGCATTAGTTTTTCTAGCTGTGCAATATGGCTGTCACCAAGCTGGTACAGACCGTACAACTACAGAATTGGTCCCAAAGTTGGAGCCATTTTTAACATGTCTTCTTCGACTCCAACAACCGCCGGATCAGGTACTAATAGTCCAGACGTCCAGATGTCCATTTTAAACTTTTTTTTTCCACCTTAACGATTGATTTTTATGTCCATTTGTGTGCATGTATGTTAATAATTTGGATTTGGATGTACCTTTATACATTGTATTCAAAATGTAATATATGCTTGATTTATTTACATTTAAATAGTTATTTTGAATGTGTACTAATAAAATATAGAGTATGTAATGTCATTGGTAAAAGTAGATAGGAAAAAAAAGGATGAATAATAAAGTAAGATATGATATATCTATACACATATAATTTTATGTTGAAATAAGCATATGACGAAAGTTCTAAACCAACCACAAACGGTAATTGTTATGACAGACCAAATCTGCGAGTTATGTACTGATTTCAGATCATGATACTCATGTTGATATAAAGACATCTCTGACAAATTCAATCTTCCCCTCGGCTTTTTTGTCCTGTGCAATTACAATCATTTCCTAACAAACAGAAAACCCCTACCTTCTTTGATAAGTTACGAAAATTTCTGGTGAAACTTCTTTTTTTAGTAAATGGCAAAAACTGTTATGTATTTTCTATCAGGTATATCTATCCCTTCATATTCATATCTCAAATTCTATAAAGTTTATTTCTTTGCTACAGCTGATAAAATTGTTGTTTTGAAAATACATATGTAGAAAGCCTATTTTTTCTAGTAATTATTAATAGATTTACTTAAAAAAAATTACTTGAAAACTCATAAAAGAGATCATTAAAAATTTAATCAAAGATTGCAAATTTGTTGCGCTCATTATACTAACACAAACGACATCATACTATTTTTTTTAAAAAAATTTTGTTGCGCTCTATGTCTATATATCGGTCTCATTTTCTTTTTAAGCTTTCTTTAATAGAAATTAATAAGCTATCTTCTTTTTGATAAATTAAAAATGTATTAGATCTAATCACAATCATATCGACATAAGAAATAAAGTATATGTAAAATGGATCAATCTAATTATACGTATTCAACGGTTCAAAAACACTACTAATAAGATGAATTTTAGCTTACAATAGAATTCCTTTTTATTATTTATTTATTATTTATTTTTTTTGCTTGGCATAAAATTGTCTGGAAATATTTAAGCGTATTTTAACCTTTTTAATTTGATTCTTATCCAAAAAGTATAAAGAGGTGGAGACTAAAATCGGTAGGAAGACTTATAGCCCTGTTATTCACGTATTGCCGCTACGCACTAGCTGAGTCGTTGGGCATTTTCGTGGGAAGGGAAAAAGGAACTTTCATTAATTATGTTATGTTTGGTAGGGATGAAAAATGCAAGGAAGGAAGAAGGTAGAAGGATTTTATGGCAGAATTAAAAATTTATGGTGTTTACGCCAACTCCAACGGGACTCTATTTTAGAGTATTACACTAATTTAGTGTAATTATTTTGCTCCAACCCAGCAGCAATTCCCCACTCTATTTTAGAGTTGGGAACATACAATACTACATGTAGCGTTGGCGTTGGCCGACTCTATTTCCTTTTTTTTTTTTTCCTTCTACAATTTTGTTTTCTTTGGTCCTAAAATTAAGAAAATGTACCATAAAAATTTTGTAAATTATATTTTACCCCCATTGTATGTTAGATAACAAAATTTCTTTATTTTTTGCAATTTTTTTTATTTTGGGATGATTTTATTGATTTACAATAAATTTTCAATTTTAATATGATTTATGTTAAGATTCGATAAATGCACTAGAATAAATATGATACAAAATGTAAGATAAATCATTTAAAAAAGATATAAGAAAATAATTAGTGAGATAGGTTAATTGTTTGGGATTAAAAAAAAGAATATACAGAAAATTTTCTTTTTAGAGTAACTTTTAAAGTTGATGGATTGAAGAGCAACTGTAAAATAAAGATAAAGTTACACTATTTTAGTGTTAAAGTAACTGTAAAATAGAGTCATGGGTTGTAGATGACCTTAGTTTGAGTGATTTTTGAAGTGAAGAAAAAAAAAAAGAATTAAAAATCTTTTGGGACCTCATTAATTTTTAATCTCTTTAGAAATTGGAGAGAAAAATGAGAGAAAACTTTACCAAAAGATAAAATAATAAGTTATCAAACAATCAATAAAAATCCTTGAAGGCAAAAGAAAGTTTGTGTACAACAGTAATTACATGAATAATAGTACTCTTTCCCTTAACTTTCCCTTGCAATGCCAAACAACAAAGTAATTTTAACTTATTTATTCCTTCTAATATAAAAATACAAGGAAAAATTAGGTAAATATATAGTTTTTAAACATTTATTTAAGTAAATGACCAAAATTTTAGTTGTTTAGGAAAATGATCATTAATCAGTGATTGACTGTGATCAATCACTGATTGATCATAATCAATAAATAAAAAATATATCATTGATTAATCATTATCAATCAGTCAATCATTTAATCACTGATTAATTATTAAAAAAAAAACATTCATCTTTCTAATTTTACAAAACTTGGACCATTTATAAAAAAATTCTTCAAAAAGTGCCATTTAGTTATAAATCCCAAAATACATAGGAATATCAAAATCTTTTTTTTTTTTTTCGCTCTTATTTTCTTTCTCTGATTACATTTTTTCTCTTCCTATTGTTTTCTTTCCTCATTAAAGTGGCCACTTTTTCTTCTGATATTCTTTTGTTCATTTCTTAAATTTGGAGGTCCCAGCCTCTGATTTCCACAGGTTTACGTACTTTCTTGTTGAACTTCTTTTCGGCCTAATTTGTTGGGTTAATTTTGCCTCTGTGTAGACTAGCCTATGACTTCTGTATGATCCGGATATGGGACTATATATCTCCTCTCCCAGTATATACAGTGCATAACTTTGAACGCCCCGTCAATGTTAACGTCGGACAAGACAACCTCTGTATGTTTCTCAAAGCTGCCTGTGGCGACCCGGAAACAATCTAAATTATAGTACACGATCATGATCCTCAGATATATACTAGCTAGGCTCTAGGGAAATCCAATATGGCCCTAAAAGTCTTCAAAGACATGAGCATGTAAGTCTGCCTGTCTCTGTGTGTGTGTGTGTGTGTCTCTCTCTCTCTCTACATATATATATATATATTTATATTTGTATATATGTCAAGACTAAAGAGGGCAAGGGAGGTGAATACTTGAACAAACCAACGCCATCACTAATTTAGTGCAAGTTTACTCAAAAGAGACGATGGCAGATGGGCAAGAAAGGTAAGTGGTATCTCTAATTGAGTAGTCATTTTCTTGTTTGGCTAAAGCTAAGTTAGTTTTTGAAACCCTTCAACATTTACCACACTAATTAGGTCACTATTTTTAGTGCTATATATATGGGCTGGTCTCCTATTCGGTACTAGATGGTATCCGGTAATGTGAACTTCAGTTACTCTGATTGTGAACTTCAATTTCTAAAATGTGAATTCATGCAGAAGTAAATATAAAATAAGGGAAATTCATATTCACTTTAGCTACATTTTTTTCTGCATGAATTCGCATTCCTAATTGAAGTTCACATTTACAGTAACTGAAATTCATATTGTCAGATATCATACGGTATTGGATATGAGACTTTACATGTGTATTTATATATATATTAATTTGAGACCCACATTATTATCTTCTCTCTTTGTTATGTTTCTGCCTAATCATGAGCGTCATTTCCTTTCCCTTCCCTTGATCGCATGCCCTCTTTCTATCAAACGAGTAATTTTATACTTCCCATTTCCATTTCTTCTGAATGAAAACGAAAATTCTGAACTATTACGAAGTTACTGAAATGGGTTAGGCCTGTTTTGTTTGATGCAGAGTCGTAGAGGATATTGGGCTAGGCTTTTGATATGTTTTGGACCCAATTCTACATGACCACTTTAATTTCATTTAGGCCCCATATATTTTTCCTATGTTCTATTTGATCCTCTTATGCGGGATTTTTCACGCTTTTTGCCCTCTAAACTTTTAATTGAAATAAAAGTTTACCGTTTGAATTTTAATTGTAGTATTAGAGAATAATCATATATAAATGGATTAGGTTAAAATTTTTGAGAAAATGCCCTCACTCAGTGCCATAACGTGCTCCAATTATCAAGTAAACTTTAAATATTTTCATTTAAAAGAGCTTATGTAACGTATAAGGATTGTTTCCTATTATAAATTTTAAGAATCATCATCAATTTTGGAGTATTCTGCTACATGGGATTAAAATTAAACGTTAAGAGGTAAATTGTCAATCATGGAAATTCAGCGAATCAATGTACCAAATACCAATTTGTGTAATTAATTTGGTTCTACTTTCTTACTATAGCTTACACGGACATTAGCTAACCCATGTGATATTGTTCTTTGAAAGGACTATACACAATATAGGAGCCTTGTAATCAATCCATCTCTATAATAGTTACAGATATAGACTAAAGTTAGTTTCACACTTAATTTCAACATAAAATATAGAGTATTCAATTTATCAATACATACATATAAAATATATATAATATATAATATATATATAGTGCTCAACCCTCCATCCCCACATTTAAAAAAAATAAAAAAAAAAGTAAATTCGTAGGGAAAAATATCATCGGGCTGGTCAACTGGGGCCAAATGTTTCCCTACACCACTCATATTTTTCGTTGTTAAAACTCTATAACAATGATGTTTTCCTGACAGAGATTTTTGCTGACGAAATTTAAATTGTGTCGACTAATAGTTTTCATTCCATGGACTATATGCACACATTTCTTCCTAAGAATAAGAATCGATCATCTTAATTTCAACCTTTTTATATATTACATCTAACCGTGGCTTAATCGTTGAATTTTTTTTTCTAACTTTTTGATCTACTCCTTATCCATATATAGAGTTATGATATCCAAATTTATTTATAAAAAAAAAAGGAGGAATCATATCTAGATTAACTTTTTATTTAAAACTTGGATTAATGCTGAACTAGGAAAAGATAAAAGTAGTGCTCCGACGACCTTTTTAAGTCGAGGATTCCAATGTTGGACATTTTCTCATTAATATTTCTCTCATGATAAATCCACTAACATCTATTATTCCATGAGATAATGATGATACCGCTTGCTATGGCGTGTGGTTTGAACTTCTCATAATATTCTTTCGCTTAATTTGAGGAAAGAACATGGTACTAAAGCTCCTATGTAAAGAACACCATCTAGGTATATTCTCCTTAGCATGGACAAAGGATTCTATTTCGGTGGAGATACTTGGAATTTGATAAAAGCGTGATAATCTTAGGTTTTTTATTTTTTATTTTTCTTAAAAAAAAATTTATTATTATTTTATCATTTGTCCTTTTTGCACATCTATTATGGATCAAGGAAGAAACTTCTTAACTCCTAGGGAAAAAGCATGAAGAGAAAAGAAGGAGCCAACAACAAAACAAAGAATACAATATAATATGTCTTAGTGATTGACATCCCATTTTCCTTAGGAGATAAAAGATCCCATGGAAAACTACAAAACAAAATCTGAAGTTTAAAAAATAATTACGCTAACGATATGCAAAGAGCAATGAGAGGTAAAAGGAAAATTGATGAAAAGTAAATTCCCTTTTAATTGGCATTTTAGTGGTGAATATCCATATTCTTCAACCTTTATACCCAAAGGAGCTTTGAAAATCTTAATGGAGGGTCCAATTACTAGAAATACCACCATTTTTAATCCAAATAATTAGGCAGTAGTGGGGGTTATATGAAAGAAAAAGAATGTTGTGGAAAAACCTTAACCACGAGCTTGCCATCATATAACGAAGAAACTTAGTGATTAATTAATCAGCATTTTGGAGATCCAAAAGTTTATGGGTCAAATTTATAATTCGTCAAAAAGTGGTAAAAAAAAGGCATTGGAAATTCCGTGTTTAATCTCCATAAAGAAATGGGTAGAAAAAATGTCTCTTTTTTATTTTATTTTAATTTTTGTTTTTTTTTTTGAGCACTAATCTAGTTAATTAGTACATATCATTTTCATCTTTTTTTCAGTTAGTCAAAAGAGAAGCAATTTGTAGTTTGAGTCAATAGCCATCCAATTTCCAAGAAACTTCAAATAAACACTAAAAGAGAACAATAATCCTTTTTGTTTCCCCCTTTTTTTTTTTAATTTTATTTTTCAATCTCATTATTATCTTTTCCATTACATACTTTTATAGTTTGAAAAAATTCACCTTATATTTACTATATACTTCTTTTATCAATAACGAAGTCTCAAAATTTGCTCCAACCCCATATTTATGCTCTATTGAGCTTTTGCAATAACTGAAAATTCTTTATATATAACTTTTCAGCTAATATTTTATGCCCTTGAATTTTTCTGATTATTGCAAAACTTAAAAAGATTTTTTTTCCCCGCAAAGATATATATATATTTGGCTAAAGATTAGAAACGATTCAGTTTCTCCAAGTTTTTACTTTAAAGTATACTTGTTGGTTCAAATTTAGAACTCCAAATTAAAAGAACGAATTCCAATTGCACTTAATAGGGTTCAGAATCTCTTCAACATTTCTTTGCAGACTCAATCATGCTATCTTTCGTTGAAAATCAATAAATGTTAATCAAGCTTTGGAGGAAGCCGATGTAATTACAAGACTTAGGTACATCAGATTAAGGAAGCAAAAGCAGCATTTATGCCCATCAAATTGAGAGGACAAAGAAACATGTTGAAGAGGTTCCAAACCCAAAGAATATCAAACCAAGAAAGAAAATCTATAGATTGTGATTTTATAGTTTTGGGATAAATTAACAGAACTCAAGATTCTGAAATAAAAATTATCACATATTCTAAAAAGAAAATTGCATATATTTCTTTTTCGAAAAGAAAGAGTTTCAAATTACATAAATGAAACTAGTTTTTGACGGATTCATTAGCCTTTTCTTTTTGAAGGTTTTCTATTGTTTTTTTTATTTTTATATAATTTGAGACTGGATTAAGAATTTTTCTTTTTCTTTTTTCTTTTTCTTTTTATCTTTTTAAAAAATTTGAGTGTGGATTTACTTCTTACTCTCATTTATTTGAGAAAATAGAGTTGCATATTTTGTAAAGCAATATTGCTAATAAAGTAAATTAAAGACCAGTACTTATGAACGCGTTCTTGCCCGGCCCTCTAAAAAAGGACAGTACTTTTATTTTTCTTTTTTCTTTTTTCACCAGATACAATTGCTAGTATGATTGATAAATTATTCATCATTAAATTATTGTTACATAAATTAATATATAGTCACATTATGTATTTCAGTCCTTCATGAACTCTTGAACCTTTACATATATCACCGAGCGCCTAGCAGTAAACAATAATTGGGATGGATCAATAGTCAAATATTCGAGTGCTGATGGTTCTTGAGGGTCTTAAATATGAAATCTTATTTCATTTAGTCTAGTACTCAATTTAGAGTGTCTGAGATCACAATTTCACATATTTTTATCGCTAGATATATTTTATAGGACAGAACTTTCAACAAGCATTCCTATTAACTTCTAGAGAAAATAAATTGTCGTATGCTGGTCGTCTACTTCCTGGCCTTTCTTTTATTTCATAATGAATAACCTTTGCATATATATAAAATATACATAAATAGTCGTACAGATTAAAGAGTTAAAAAAAGACTGCGTTATGTGATTCGTGGACGGGTCAATAGTGATCCCAACTCTCAAATTTTTTTTTTATTTATAATTATCCATGAATATGACCAAATAGTGATATAAATAGGATAGTGTAGCCTATAAGCCCCATGGAGACGAGCGAGCACAGAAACAGCAGTAGTTGCAGCATTTCTGCAGGTTTTCTAGTTAGGGACGAAATAGCAGTGTCTCCTTTTTAAGATCATCAGAGCGCAAGAGTTTTATGAAACCCAAGACACACTTCAGGTAAATAATATGTGTGTGTGTGTATCTATCCTGTTACTGCCTCCATCATGGTCTCCTAATTATATAAAATCATCAGTTATGTGTGTGTGTGTATATATATATATATCAGCTCTCTTACTGGATCATTTCTCTGGCTTTTCCAAATATAAAAACTATAACCCACCAGTATATTGTTGTCTCTTTTCTCTATCCTTTATGGAAATAACCTCGGTTAAACTTAACCATCAGGGTGTAAATCCATTATCTTCACTTACATAACACTACATACATATATATATATATATATATGTATTATAGGCCCCCTTCAGCTGATAGATTATTCAAACAATATATTTTAATTTTTGTCAGAAAAAACACTGTAAGTACATTTTAAATAATTGTGAGGTGATCAAAATGAAGGCTAGTTATATGTAATTCACAGGAAAAAAGAAAAACGAAAATCAAGGATATAGGTGCTTAATCATCCACGTAGTAGTCCTCGTGCAGTGATTTCCAACTTTTTGTGTATCAATCATCATTCAATCCCGTAGTATTATTCTTCTCTATTTTGCTATATGAGATTAATCTTAATAATTAAGTTCATGTTTAGAGAACATACGTTTGAAATTAAAGCTATTTTTCTCCAAAAAGAATTCTAAAAAATTCAAAATTGAACTTAATATTTTTACTGTTTTTAAATTCGTACCAATTTTTTTTTTCATTTTTTTCTTTCCTGATTACCAATCCAAAATAATTTCAATCTGAATTGGAATTTTTTTAAAAAAAACTTTCCAAATCTAGATTTGTTCCAAACACAAGCTAAGAACATGCATGAGATCTGATATTACACCGTCAAATGAAGGGTTTATGTACACATAATTATATGTATACATATCTAATAACCACACGTAAGTGTATACATACTGGTCAATTATACAGCAAACTAATAATTAAATACATTATTATAAATGGAAAATAAGTACTTGACTACGTAGTGCTCAAGTCGATAATCATCTTCTTTTCTTCTGTTTTGGCGTTTAGTTCCGAAGACCTCTGAGCCACGGGTAAAACATGATAACGAAGGCTGCTGAAGGCTTACACGTAGATTTATTCTTTCACTCTACTTTTTGTTCTTTAATACAGTGATATATACATATATATAGATATATGTGTATATATGTGAGCCAGCGAGCTAGGCCCACTGGTAATCTTGCCTTTTTAATCCTTAATTATTTGTATCCCTATCATTGACTATGGATCCTAATTAAAGTTGACACGCATATACAAATACTATATATGTACACAGATATATATATATATTTATGTTATGTATACGCACGTATCATACGTATATACATAATATTTTCTAAGTTTTATATGTGTCTACATGTTTATAGACCAATTTTTTTATATTATTATTTAACTATAAAATATGGTGACACAAAGCAGCATCAATATTGTCGATTATATTTTAAAAAATAATAAAATAAAATAAAGGGGGAAAAGGAAAAGAAAGGAAAGAAAGAAAGAGCAGTTTTCATTGTCCTATTAGAAGAAAAGTGACATGTATCTGATCTTTATTTATTTTATTTTTATTTTGTATGATCTTTTAAGAGGACCCACGCATATGATCTAAGGGAGTTTCTAGCCAAGTACCTTCTAATCTTAGTGGTAGTTTTTTTAGGGAACTAATCCTAGTGGTAGTTGTTCTAAACAATATAGATATTATATATAGTTTCCGACCATAACCCAATCCAGCGCTATCCAACTCCTTTTGTGGTGGGGAAGTTCTAAAACGAGCAAATTGAAAAAGGGAAGTACAAACTGAATAGTGCAGTTCTTAGTAAGCAAAAAAACAAGGAAAAACAAATCATATCTAATAAGTATAATTATTTTAATGCAGTCCTGGATCTGTGTGTGTGTATATATATATATATATAGAATAAAACATATATATATTTATATACCTAGTAACTGCTGCCTATTTTACGAATTTCATATTGCATACAATTATTATTTGGAATCCCTTTCTCTGCTAATTAATAATAAAAGAAGTGTTGAATGAAGTTTATTATAAGATAAAAGCGCTTAAATATTACACACATATTTGACAAATTTAGAGATTTATGTGTGACAATTGACTAGATTTTGAACTTATTATTTGTATATGTTCCTTTTTAAGTTGAGATGTACTGAATTTCTCTGATATTAGTTACTCTCTCAGTGTTATTATTTTTGGAATGTGTAGGTAAAAGGGCTCATTTCATCGATGCCATGGCACGCGGTGTTGCGTTTCTGAATCCACTGCTGGAGAGAGTAATTCAGTGAAATGCCAAGGTGCAAGTTCTTCTCCTTTCCTCACAAACCCTACGGATATGTGGACCTTTCTGTTGGCCACGCTCGTCTATTGCTTCGCTTTCGCTGCCAACATAAAATGGCATCGTAGGCGCACTATTTATGCTCTACTCCTGCTCACATGGCTCTCATCTTCGGATCCCTTTCTTTCGATCTCGTTATTCTCCATCATTCTTCCAACGATGTGGGACAACTCATTTTCTTCTTGTGGATCTTTTTGCCGTCCTAGTCTTGCGCCAATTCTATATTGGCCTTTCCAATGGACTCTCAAGGTAGTTTCCAGACTTGTTAGCAACCATAAGAAAAAGGTTCAATATTGATGGCAACCTGATGAGCGTCCACAAGTTATTGAGTTAGTGTAATTAATTAACCGCAATTACACTAATATCACTTAGTTAATCTA
>BKCH01001199.1:667500-771647 GCA_008635985.1 Ficus erecta
TTCTAGTATACATCCCAACTCTTGACCTTTCATCGAAATTTTCATGTAATTAAATTTGATCTAAAATTTGATCTAAAAGTGGATTCCGTTCATGATATGAGATGCGGATTTTTTGTAATAGATTCATTAATGACTTTAAACGTGATTTAACAATATTTACCACTTTAGGTTGTGTAAAAAAAAAAATTCAAACTAGTCACATTTACTTGTCATGAAAAGCATTTTTCACCATATTCACTTCTAGTAACGAGGGAGAAGGTAAAAAAGGTTCAGTTTCTGATATCTAGCAATAAATTATTTTTTCGATACTTACTGTAGATTAATTATCCTAGTAAAAAGAAAAGTATTGAAGGGTTAATTTCGAAGTTAACCCTTGAAAAATGGGCATTGACTTACTTTACTCTCTATAACTTAAAAATTAAAATGAAAAAAAAAAAAAACCCTCCCTCTCCTTAGCTTATCATAAGTTACAATTTTGATATTTTTACCATTGAGACGTTAACAGTATATGTACAACAATAGGTCGTATGAAAATATCAAAAAATCATATAAAAATTGGCATGAGTTGCATTAATTTCTCACGATATTCACTCTTGTAATCCGTCACTATTAGAGGGGGAAAAATACTGTAGAGCCTTATAATAATAATTAAAAAAAAAAAGATAAAGAGAAAAAACCACTATTCAAAGTAAACGAGTTTGATTTTAGATAGATCTTTTTTCTTTGAGTAAAGCTAGGGAGTATCCCTGGTGTGTACGCCATCAAAGGTGGCCTCTTATATGACTTGTTATTTGGTAAGAGGTGTGGCCCATCTTACTAAGGGGGTGGATGGCTCAACCACTCAAACCATTCAACTCAAACTTTTTTTTGTCTTTTTCTCAAAAAGTTTTTGTCTTTTTCCCAAAAAGTTTTTTGTCTTTTCTGAAAATTCAAAAAAATTTACTATTGAAACTTAAAAATCCCAACTCAAACTACTACACCAAACAGGCCCTAAATAAAAAACAAAACAATTTTACTCTTTTTTATCTACGTGATGTGGTGAGGTGCACCAGAGGTGTCACTTAGCTTTATTCTTTTTCTTTTTAAAACTTAGGGTCCTTTTAGAGGGACATTTGGAGACATAATTTTGAAGGTTAAGTTGACAATGTGTGTTTAGAGAAGGACTTTCAAAAAAAAAATTTTGTGATATAAAAATAATGTAAAAATTTAAAATATATTAAAAAAATATACAAGATAAATATTATTGTATTCGTCTCGTTATTGTGAATTATAGAATTTTAAAATTTTGAATTTCTAAAAAATGAAAAAAAAATAGAAAATTAAATATAAAATTAAAAATTTTGGATTAGACGATAAAATATGAGATGAAAAACTTTTACAAAACGGAACCTTAAAAACAGAGAATTCAAATTTTACATCGTTGAATATGAAATTATCTGTCGTAATGGTATTGAAGGTGCGTGCAAGACTGAGTAAATAAATTGTGGGCTCCCCGTTTCAAACAAAGGCAATGGCATCATCAAAAAATGTTTCACTTTCCTATAGAATTCCACTTGGCCATCTTTCTTGCTCATACACCACCACGAGTTTTTTTTTTTATTATTTTATTTTAATAATTTAATTTAATCTCATTGGTCAGCATGCGGTCTGTTCTCTCCCTGAGAATTAAAAAATAAATTAAAAAATGAGCTTTATTTATCCACGTGTCAGTCAGATAGTGCTGAAAACTGGCGGAGACGGGCAAAAAAAATGACAGGTAATCAGGCCAGCAGGGAAATATAGCCCCCACATTTGGCCTCGCGGTGGGACCCAGTTGGATTTTCAACTCTGATTCTCTCTCTTCAATCTTCTCTCTCTGGCGCGGTTCTTTTTAAAAGACGTGGAACTCGGTCTTTCAGACTTCTCTCTTCTATTAGCCGCCAAGCGTCTCCCGAACTCACCACCGCAAAGAACAAAGAAAAAACAAAAAAAAAACAAAAAAACAATACCACTCATTTCTTTCTTTCTTTCTTTCTCCTGCCTGAGTTTCTCTTCTCCAATCCCTCCCTCCGGCGAATTCCTCCGCCGCATTCTCCGGCATATAGCCGCCGCGCCTGTGGTAGTCCCACCGCCCTTTCACTTACTCTCTCCATCAAAATATCTTCATTGATTTCCAGTTCAACTTTTCTTTTTTCCTTTTTTTCCCCCCTGAAACGGGTTTTTGTGGGATTCTTTCTTGTCCGTGGAGAGGAAGCACTAAAAAATAAGTTGCCTTTCTCATTGCTGCGTTTGGTTAGCAAGAAAACTGCAGGGAAAATACAAAAGAAAATATAAAGGACTAGTCAGGAAATTTTTATTTGAGTGTCGATTTGCTTTTTGTTTAACCGAGTCAAACACAGTTGTTCAGTCCTTAACTGCCCCCCAAATTATCTTCTTCTTTTTTCTTTTTTCTTTTTTTTTTTTTCCTTCTGTTGTACTAAACATGGGTACAATATTTTAGAGGAAAACAGAGATCTTTGACTTAAACAAATAACAAGTTCTTTGCATGTGTGGAAGTGGAACTTTTACTACGCAAGTACTAAACCATCTTCTAAGTTAACTTCCCGTGTGTTGTCTATATCACGTTTTTCTCACGTTTCTTTTTGTGATGGTGCTCTCTATATATGTTTGAGTCATTCTCTCCATTTCTTTCATTTCTTTTTTCTCTCATGTTCTGTATCTCTCTCTCTCTCTCTCTCTCTCTTTTTAAAATTAAATTAGAAAAAAATTCTTAAATCTGTTGTTACCATCTTCAGATGGAAAATCTCAAAGCCCCTTTTAGGGGCATTGCCAACGATGTCCGGGGAAGAGCTTCATGTTACAAGCAAGATTGGATTAGTGGTCTTTGTTCAGGAATCGGGTATATGCTTTCATCATAATTTCATTTTTAAATTTTTTAATTCATATTATTTATTTATTATTATTATTATTTTTTGGGTTCCAGGATTTTGGCTCCAACAACGTACATCTTCTTTGCTTCTGCACTTCCTGTAATTGCGTTCGGTGAACAACTGAGCAGAGACACAGGTAGGTCTTGGTCTCTGTCTTGGCTTCCACTTATTTCTTTATTTCCACAACTACAATTCAAACTTGACTTTTTAGTTAAATGTCTCAAAAGTCCTGTAGAAAGACAAGGAAGACAAATTCATTTTGTCCCCGAGCCATGTTTGGCCTTGTCTTCTGATATTTATAATTGCATACATATATATATATATATATATATATATTCTTGGTTTACATATTTTTATGCCTTTTTGTCCTCGAGGTAGTGATTTTTTTTTTTTTTCTGGTTTATTAATGAGTCTGAAAGTGATGTCATTTTTGTTATAGATGGAAGTTTGAGCACGGTGGAAACTTTGGCTTCTACTGCTATTTGTGGTGTAATACACTCGATATTTGGAGGCCAACCTCTTCTGATTCTAGGAGTTGCAGAACCTACGGTGATTATGTACACATATTTGTACAACTTTGCCAAAGGAAGGCAACATTTGGGACGTGAACTCTTCTTGGCTTGGACAGGATGGTAAAGCTGAAAGTCTCATTTTTCAACTTTTTGTTCATTTGGATTCTCCGAGGTTTCATACATTTATTTGACTATGCAGGGTTTGTGTTTGGACTGCACTGTTGCTGTTTTTACTAGCCATATTCAATGCCTGTACTATAATCAATAGATTTACAAGGATTGCCGGTGAACTTTTCGGCATGTTAATTGCTGTCTTATTCATTCAACAGGCTATCAAGGTAAATTTAAAAAAGAAAGACCATTTATAGATTTGTCAAATAAAAGAAGATTAAAAAGATCTGTAGCAATCTTATATGAGGTGAAATTTTTGAATGCAAGGGAGTGGTGAGCGAGTTCGAAGTTCCGAAAGCTGAGGACCCTTCTGCGGAGAAGTATAAGTTCCAGTGGCTATACGCAAATGGATTACTGGGGATCATATTTACTTTCGGCCTTCTCTATACTGCTTTAAAGAGCAGAAGGGCAAGGTCATGGTGGTACGGCACAGGTTAGCATATTGCACATTTCGAACATCTTGGTTTAGATATTTCTTCGCTTTCCTTTGGAATATTCTAGTCTTATTTCCTTTGTTCTGCAGGTTGGTTAAGGAGTTTTATTGCAGATTATGGAGTTCCTTTAATAGTTTTGGTTTGTACTGCCTTGTCATTCGGCGTACCGAGCAAAGTTCCCTCTGGAGTTCCTAGAAGGCTCTATAGCCCTCTTCCATGGGAATCTTCATCTTTACGTCATTGGACCGTGATTGAGGTAATAAATTTTACTAATAAGAAGGATGAGGCTATTCTGCATCTCTGGAGTGTGAGAGAATCTATTTTACGTTGTTTTTCAGGATATGGGAAAGGTTTCTCCTGCATACATCTTTGCTGCCTTCATTCCCGCTGTGATGATAGCAGGGCTTTATTTTTTCGACCACAGCGTTGCTTCGCAGATGGCTCAACAAAAGGAGTTCAATCTGAAGAACCCTTCAGCTTACCATTATGACATCTTGTTGCTTGGCATCATGGTACCATATAGTTCTTTCCCACTTAATTCCTACTATTTTTATGCTAGAACATCTATATTGATACGCAGCTACAAAAATTGGTGACAGACGCTACTTTGTGGGCTACTTGGCCTTCCGCCGTCAAATGGGGTCCTTCCTCAATCACCAATGCACACAAAGAGCCTCGCAGTTCTCAAGAGGCAGGTACGTTGAGGAAACGCAATGCCAATGCAGATTTACGCCTTAATTCTTGGTCTTTGTGCTAAATTGATATCACATTTTCTATTCCAATTCCAGTTGATACGAAGGAAAATGGTGGAGAGTGCCAAAGAAAGCATAAAGCAGAAAGCAAGCAACTCAGAAATCTACGGCAAAATGCAAGCTGTGTTCATTGAAATGGACAGCAGTACAGAAGTGAGTCCTCTAAAACACTGCACTTCTCTAAAAGAGAACAAGATATTTCATCTCGAGATCCCTTTTAAATATTCACGTTCCTGAATGGTTCCTGATGCAGACTACTTTAGTGGTTAAAGAGCTTGAAGACTTAAAGGAGGCAGTCATGAAAGGTGATAACAAAAGGGAAAATTCAAAAGGCACATTTGATCCAGAGAAGCACATTGATGAATACCTACCCGTCCGCGTTAACGAGCAGCGAGTGAGCAACCTTCTACAGTCGCTTCTTGTTGCAGCATCCGTATGTGCCATACCTGTAATCAAGAAGATCCCCACATCGGTCCTATGGGGATATTTCGCCTACATGGCCATCGACAGTCTCCCCGGAAACCAATTCTGGGAAAGGATGCTTCTCCTTTTCATTACTCCCCGCCGCCGATACAAGTAACCTCCACCTCTCTTAATTGAAACTAATTGATGTTCAAACATTTCAAACCGAGTCCTTAACGTCGGTGCTTTGGCAGGGTCTTGGAAGGGGCTCATGCTTCGTTTGTGGAGTCAGTGCCGTTCAAATACATAGCTATGTTTACCATATTCCAATTTGTGTATTTCCTGGTGTGCTTTGGAGTGACATGGATTCCTATAGCTGGAATACTGTTTCCCTTGCCGTTCTTCGTTCTCATCGGCATACGACAACATCTTCTTCCCAAGTTGTTTCAACCGCACCATCTGAGAGAATTGGATGCAGCTGAATATGAAGAAATTACTCGCGCTCCAAGGCTCTCTCTCAGCCTCTCTTTCAAAGTACGTAAAATATATGAACCGTAAAACTATATAACACATAATTTATGCACAGAAGAACTCATACTCGGTTCCCTTTTTTTTTTTTTTTTTTTTTTTTTTTGGTGGTCAGGGAAAAGAAACGCCTCATGTTGGGAACGATGAAGGCGGGGTCGAAATGTGTGATGCTGAGATATTAGATGAGTTGACGACAAGCAGAGGAGAATTCAAGGTTAGAACAGTGAGTTTCAGCGAAGACAGAGGCGGTCAGGTAAAATATTCTACTAGCTTAGCCTTTCATATCACGTTTTCGATGTACATAACGAACCGTATGGTATGACTTGAAGTTGAAAGGTACTAAACGGTCTGGTGTTTTTGCTTTGCAGATTCATCCTGATGTTGTTGCGGAAACAGAATGAAAAGATGAGTTGGATCGATGGATGTCGCCACAGGATTGATATTATACATGGACAAAAGTAGTATTTTCAATTCCTGAAGTGCATACGAAAAAAAAAAAAAAGAAAAAAAAAAGTAGAATACACCAGAGACCAAGTAATTAGGAAGAAAATAATTATGAGCATATTGTCAAAATGTGCTGTTTTTGATTGTTTACAGCAATTCAATGTTGAAAGAAAATAGTAGAAATGGCCAAATGGGTACGAGTCTGATTCACATTTCTAGATCTCGAAACTATTTACTCCAGTTCCATTGTTGAAACATATGTTCACATAGTGGCTGTCGTTTTTCTATATCATTGTCGTTTTCAACACTGATGCTGATCCTGGGCTGTCGTTTTTTAAGATCTCGTAATATTTTGGTAAATATGGTTTTCTAATTTTAGGTCCATGTCGTTTCCCTTAACTTCTTTTGTCGTCTTTAACTTCATGTCGTTTTATTGAAGTGTTGTAGATTTAAAATTATGGTTGTTTTTCAAATACTTGTCGTTTCCCAAAATTATATTGTCTATTTAACAGTTTATACGGTACTTGGTGATTTCTATGATATCGCTTTACAATGCAGTTGCCTTGGCTAGTCTTCTAAATCGTTATTTTCGAGGTTCATATCTTATCTATAGAATTTTTTGTCGTTTTAAGTGGGTGGTGCCGTTTCAGTACTCGTTGTCTTTTTTTCTGAAATAATTGTCATCCTGTCGCTTTTTGGGTAATTTATAACTTCCGCTTGTTTCATGATTAGTCCTGGTAATATTCCATTTTACTGTTTCCATGTAATTTCTTAAATTTGGTTGTTTTCAAATGGACGTCGTTTATATTAATTGCTGTCGTTTAGTATCGTGATTAAGTAATTCAACGCCATTTTTTTACAAGGCAGTTGACAATTTTTGCCATTTAAAGTAATCGCTGCTTCGATTTGCGATGTGGTTTTCTCAATCTTTGTCGTTTCATGCAATGATGTCGTTTTTACCTATCAAACGTCTTCTAGTTCTATTATATGGTACAAGTTTTACTTGGTAAAGAATTTTTCAGTAGAAATGAATAAATGGGAAAAAATTAATATTTTTTTTAAAAATCAGTTGAAAATCAAATTGAGATAAATTTGGAAAATATTGGAAATCATGTTATCTACTACAGCGTCAAAAATATTTAACACGTAGAAGTCTTCGTCGAAATTGAAACCAAAATATTGCAAAATATCCTTCAAAGAAAACATGGTTAATTTCATAAATCCCCTGAACTATGCATCTAATCTGATTTTATCCCCCATCAAACTTTAAAGTGTGGTTAATATATGTAGCACCAACAAGATAAATCTCTCCTTAAATCTTTAGAAAACTTATATTTAGGTAGAGAAATATTACTCATATTTAGATATATGTGCACTTCTATTTATCTTGAAGAGTTTATAACATTATTTTGATTTGACCAAAATTTATAAGCTAAAGACACTTCATTTATAACTTTTAAGAGAAAATTTTAAATAGGAGTGAGGTTATATAACTTTTGTTTTTAGGTATATGGTGCTTATGTTTGGCTTTTTGCCATAGCCCAGTGTCATAAAATCGACAATCTTTCAATTTTGTTAGGGTTCAAATTCCAAATTTTACAGTAACCACGACGCTTTGAGGAATCAATTTTGAGTTTTGGATACAAAGAGTAGCTTTCTTTTATGATTTCAAGTGTTTGTTACAATTTTCTTTTGACAAGGATTGATTACTTTAGTTTGTCTATTTTTATGACCTTTTTTTTTTTCTTTTTTTGGAAAGCAGGGCTAGAGAATTTAAACTCTTCTTTTTTGATAGAATCAAATATAAAAATTATCGTTAAACTATATATATAATCACTATTTTATGACCCTATTACTTTCACATAAACAACTAGAATATTAACAATTTCGTCAAGAATTCTAAAGAATTGGATGACAGGTATATAAATTAGAGGATTTAAAATCTTAATAGCAGAAAATACTGTCTAACCCCACTTTTATTTCCCATTTGTTTAATTTTTTAAGTTGATACGTGTCAGTAAATCTCCTTTTTTTTTTTTTTAAGTTGAAAAAGAGATGATCTAAGCCTGTTAGGATTTGATCCATGAGATTAAAACTCTATTAGAATAAATATAAGTGCTCTTTAATTACACATGTTAAAGTTCGAGTAAGGTGAGATTACGTGAAAAGCCCCTAAATATTTATTGAAAATAACCTAAAATGCGTTATATGCATATGCGTATTATTAGCTTTGACTTTTATTAATGTTCTGGAACAGCAAGGCAAAAAAATAAAAAAAAATCCAATTAATTTTTAATTTCTAAAAAAAAAGGCAAGAAAAAATCCAATTTATAAATAATTCCGGTGGATGAGTAAAAGGAAATCTGGTTGCCTGTTCAGCCCGCCAAGGTCCCCACCTTAGAAAAAGTGCACAAAAAGCTCCCAAAAATTCCATCAAAACCACCAAAAAGCAAATTAAAAAGAGAAATATAGCAGACCCAAAAAATCACACTCTTCCACGCTCTCCACGTGTGCATCTTATCCACTTCTCCTCGCATGCCCTCCCCAAACCTAAATCACCTACAGCAGCATCTACTTGTACCCTCTCTACAAAATTTCAAACTTATACATTTAAGACCCATATACCCCTACTTTCCCACTGGTATAATCATCTCAAACGATATATAACATAATTAGTTTATCCTCGCAGCAGCTGATAATTTCTCCTTGCTCTCTCAAAACCATCGAAAAGCCCTTTCCTTCCTAGTTGCTATCTTCAAAACTCAAACCTTTCTCTCCTCTCTCTCTCTCTCTCTCTCTCTCTGCAATTTGCTCTCTTCTCAGTAGTCTCTCCAATGGCGACCACCTCTCTCACATCCTTCAGACCCGCCCCGATCCGCGCATCAACTTCATCATCATCCAGAAAACCCGACCCGAACAGCCGCAAACAGAACTCGGCCAGCTGGTGGACCCCGCTCTTCGGGTGGTCCTCGGATCCGGACTACATCAACCCATCCTCTCCGAACCCGAATGTGGGCCCGGATCCGGAGCCGGAGACGGAATCGGAGCGGCCCAGGCCCAGATTCTCGCTTGGGTGCTTCACGGAAGAGAAGGCCAAGCAGCTCCGAAGGAAGACTCTGGAGAGCTCCACCTTCCACGACGCCATGTACCACTCGGCGATCGCGTCTCGCCTCGCCACCGACTTGTCGGACCGCGCCAGCAAAGAGAAGTGATCGCTCGGAGCTCCGGTGAGTTCCTCGCCGCCGGTTCTTTTTCTCCGGTGAGGTTTGGGGGGTTTAATTTGGAGTTTTTGTGTTAGAATGCCCTTTCTTGGGATTAAGGCTTGGCATTATCAATTTGTCGAAATCAAACTTTATGTTAAAAAAAAAAAAGAAAAAGAAAAAAAATGTGTTCTTGTAATTTGGTGAAGTCAAGAATCAAGAACAGCTAGTTTGTGTCTTTTTTTTTTTTTTTTTCCGTGTGTTCAAGTCTGAATCTTTTCGTGGACGGCCACATATTTGTCTGGTGTAATGGTAGATACTATTTCTTTCGTTAATATCGCTTATGGGCTACCGACTGTTATAATTATTTTGTTGAGTTTTGGTGTTTTTTTTTTTTTTAAATATATATAAATCTGATCTAAAAGATCTACAGACGAGAATGAACGGCTATGATCCATTGAATGATGAGTTGAAAATCATCCGACGGCTAGAAATGCTTTGGGATGGTCTTGACGATTTTTGATGGACCATGGGCTAAGTCAACGGCTCTGATTTTCAGTAGACTCCAGAGAACTTATTTTCCATTTTTCTTTTTCTTTATTATTTTTTTAATTTTTTTTGAAAGTGCTAGTTGGATAACTTATTAAACTTTGACAGAAATATTCATGATCATGATATTATTCTTTTTTTTTTTTTTTTTTTTTTTAAACAAAGGAGATCGTGAAAAATATTCTCATTGGCACCATTTCTGATATAAAGTAGTTGGGCTGCGGATAACCTTAGCCCGTTGGATTTTGGATGAGCTCACTTGGGCAATTATATTTTATGTCGTTTTGATTTGCGATTTATTTTTTATTTTTATTTTTTAAATATAAAGATCTAAGGTTCTCCCAGGGACGGAGATAGAAATTGGAGGTATACTTGTTATAAATGAAGAAGAAGGTAAGTTTTCCTGGAAAGAGAGAGAGAGAGAGAGAGAGAGAGAGTCTCGAGATTGAAAAGTTTGTGGTGTTAATGTCTACAGTTGAATAAGCAGAGGGTCTATTATGGGTAAAGAGTAAAGTAGTTTGGTTGATGAGTTTATACAAGACTGAAAACGTCCAAATTGAGGAATAAAGGAGATATTAATGAGGATTGCAATGTATTGATGCCACGTCAAGTATACGTGTTTTCTGTACTTGACAGTTGCTTTTTTTATTAACATAACGGTTATGATTTTTATGAATAAAAAAGAGAATTGGCGGTGTTCTCAAATCAACGGTTTATTGACAAATATAAATAAATAATAAATCCTCAATTTAACCTATGGTTCAATTAAATTTCCATCGAATAGATATTAATTGAAGGATGTGAAAACACCACAGATTCTAAGGGCCCGTTCGTGGTCACGTTTGGAGATGGTATTTTAGAAGTTAGAGATTGTTTGAATTTTGAAAATGTGATTTTAGTGAAAATGAACTGTTTTGAATGAAAAAGTGTAAAAACTTGAAATGTATTCGGAAAAAAAATTAGCAATATGGATTTTGTTTTGTTTCTCTCGAAATTCTATGCAATTTAAAAAAAATTTCTCATTTTGACATAAAATGATAAAGTTATGGACTTCTAAAATTTAAGTTTTTTGAAAATGTTTAGAAAAATGAATAGTAAAATTTGAGGAAAAAGATTAAAAAAATTTTTTGGAAACATTGTTTCCAAATGTGATCCCAAACACCCCCTAATATATATTTTTTAAAAAGGAAAAATTTCATTATTCTCACTAACGAGACAAAAAGAAAAACACCAAATATAACAAACCCTGTAATATATGAGACAAAATCCTTAATAACAACGGATTCACCAGTGAAATCGGATGACGCTTAAAGAGAAAGATCTATGCTTGAGGCCTGATAACGGATATATACCTCGGCATACTGAAATCGAGCACATGTAAGGCTCTTTTTAACAAACCCCGACAATTGATGGAATTTCCCAATCAATTGAGAGCCAAGACTTAGTAGCACAAGAGCCACTACTAACTCCGCATAGAAGTAATTATAGCGGGACCAAAATACCGTTAAGACTCAGATCTGACGGATAAACAAACAACGTAGAAGGTAGATAAACCACCTCCGACATTAGAAATAACAAATAAAAATAAAACGCCCAAAGCAAAGACAAGACATCATCATTATTATACACAAACCTACGTACCATAAAACAAAAAAATCAATCACATATAAAGAGTCATTGCCGATAAAACGAACCACATCGCTAGAAAAAACTGAGTTACCGAAGCCGAACTGCTGTAGAACCTCTCTAGTACGTGACGACCACGCACCACCACTAACAATCTCATTCCTGCCTTGCTCCCTCCCACGACACCCATCCTCCTGCCACGGCTCGTCTCTGTCAAAACTTTCACCATATGATTCCTACCTTTTTCGTAGGGCTCCCCTAACTTTTTGTGAAATTTTTATATAGTGGGGGTTTTTTTTTTAATTTAAAAAAATTGATATGTATATAAACTAGTCCTAGTCCCCAATAAATTAAGAGTTCTACAATTTGGATTTTAAAAAATAAAATAGTTTTATTAAATCCATATACATTAACGGGCCTAGTGGCTTAACCCAAAATCTAAATCTGAACTATAATTTTAATAGCCTAGTTTTTTAAAAGGCTGACCCATTATACTAAGTAATATTTTGTTTGCACATAAACTAAAAGTTTCTAAAGGAAACCAATTCTTCACTTTCCCATTCCACCGTTCCCAAACAAATATGGAAATTTGCTCTGTTGTTCAAAGTGTGATTTTTATTTTTCTTCGGTTTACTTATTGGATTTCTTTTCAACTTGAGACAACTTTGTCTTGGTCTGTCAATTCATTCTTCTTCAACTTCTTATTTCTGCTTTAGGTTTGTATTTTTTTTTCTCACTTCTTATTCTGATTCTTTTATTCTTCTTCTTCTTTAATTTGATTGTGATTTTTCTATTTGTCTTAATGTGGAATTGGTGGGCCATGGTGCTACTGTTTTTTCTGATTTTTTATTTTATTTTTATGTATTGGTGATAATATATTAATTCCGATTAGAAAATTGAAAATATCTAGTTAGAAATTAGTGATTTTTAGTTTTTATTGTAAATTTTAGTTGAGAAAATTACAAATAATATTGCTTAATATTCTAGATTTAAATGTAAATTTTTTTAAAAAAATTTAGTTTGTGATAAACTTAGACATGCCTTTTTTTTTTGTGTGAAGAATTTTGAGCTCATGGGCTGTAATGGTGTTTGTGTTGTATATGGAAGATAATTTTTTGAATGATTGCTTGATTGTCTACATTGAAAAGGAAATTATTGCAAAATTTAGTAGTGAATTAATTATAGATGAGTTAGTCTCTATGAAATATTGTCGAGGACAACTTATATTTAAGAAAAGAAAATGATATTTTGAAGTATATTAATTTAACATTGTTGCTCTTTTATTGAGAGAATAATGCTATTTGCAAGTATATAAAAAATATATATATTTTTTCCATTTTTACAAGTGATATATTAGATTTGGAGCTTCAAGATGTGAAACATGAATGTTTATAGTATTATGAAAATATTAAGATCAACACTTCAATTTCAGATTATTTCTTACATTAAATTTATTTTTAATTGCATATAACTGACAGTAACATGTTATTCTATTTAGAAACAATATTAATGTTTTCATATGTCAATATATCATGAATTTAATAAATAAAAAATTGTTATATATATATATATTAATATAATGTTGATTAAAAAAATTTTTTGACCTCCCGCCAATAAATCATAACTCTGTTAGTGTTCATGAGTTTGAAGGTATATGGGTCCTTGCGATCGGATCTAGCACGTATCTAATCTTGACTTGTAGCTCAAAAAAACTAGGGCCGACAATTTCGGACACGACACGAGAACGACACGTAATAAATGGGTTTAGATCGCACGTTTAATAATTAGGTCGAAATTGGGTTGACACGTTTAACACGAAAATAAACGGGTCGAAAACGGGCTGGCACAAACACGGCCCGCGAACACGAATTGCCAGGCCTAAAAAAAACAAGTAAATAAGTTAATTAATAAATGAATAAATCTAATCTCATTTCCAACACCCGAGTCAAAATATATAGGAGTGCTTATCTTAGCATGTCAATAACCCATTGCTCAAAAGGCTAATAAAACAGCTTCCAAGTCGTACCAAGTTAAAAAATAATGATCCAAAAGTTATTGTAAAATGAAATTTAAATACGGATTTATGCTTAGTATCTAACAATTACACTACACCTAGATGAGCTAGAATCTAACTAAACATTGCTTCAATTGTAGTCATTCGATGACGTAACATATTTTACTCACAGGTAAAATAAATATTTTACTGAACGGACGTTGGGAATATAGATCCAAAATTACAGTACTACCACGTGGAGACAGTTGAAAGCCCACAGACCTGGTTAAAAGTTAAAACCATGGACTGGTTCAAATAGTATTCTGTAAAGTTTCCCAAGTACTTGAATATTTGTCTCTAGATATACATATTACACACACACACTCACTGGATGAGTATGAAAATTCCAAAAGTGCCTGTACAAGTGTATGGGCCGCATGGGTGGCCTAATATTTTCAAGATAAGGTATGGGCTTAGGCCTAATTACTTTAGGCGGGAATTTTGTGTTCAATCATGTGCATTGGCGCTGCACACCAAGATCTGATAAGCCCTCGTTCAAGCAACAACTCGATCATCATCTTTGTTAATATGGTAAGGTCCGTGTGCTCGCCGGATGTACGCCGGTTGATGCTAATTAAAGTGGTCGCGGAGGTGTTGGTGAGAGCGTGCTCTAATTAGAAGGTGGATTTTGTTAAGGATCAAGTGACTCTTATAGTTCGAAATTTAATGTCTTCTAGTTTAATTGGACGAGAAAGACCGGTAATGTTGTTGTCCATTCTTTGAGTTGATAAGTCCATAATTCTTCTGTGTTGTTTTCCAAGGGAGGTTATTTGCCTTCCCCTTATTGATTTTCCTTTATTCAACTTTGTTCAAGCAATTTTTTGCTTCTCTATTTGGTTCAATGAAAAGCTTTCCTATACAAACAAAAATAAAAATAAAAAACTAGCCAAGTCTCTTCTCTACTTCTGCTTGAATTGTGCTCAACATCAGAACTTGGTGTAAGAAATTCATGAAACATATATAATGAAGCCACATATAAATGAATCGAATCTGTTACTATTAACTATTAGTTGAATCATATCCTAAACTAAAAACTTAAACGTAGCAAAAAACATGCAAACATAATGGTGAAATAAGCTGCATTAAGATAAGAGCTGAACAAAAATTCAATCCTAATCATGTGATTACAATTTTTCTTAACAATATTTAGACGGGTTGCTTAAGCGACGAAAACGAATATTAAGGTTCCTTTGGTGGGTTTCAATATTTTGTTCAATTATGTTTCCCTCCTCGACAACTGATTGATTTCAACATACTCCACAACACATGCTTCCATGTTGGTTGTTGCCAGAAATCTCTACATACATAAGTGTGTGTGTATATATATATATTTACACATGTATATTTTGAGCAAATATATATATATATATATATATATATATGAATGCAATTATTCCCAAGCTTGCCCTCTCTCCCCATAAACCACCGGACCACCGTCGCGTCCATGGCCTTATTATTATTATAAAACAATGCAATTATTGCCGACCAAAGACCAACACCAAGCAAAAGCCTACAAAATATAATTAGTATTAATAATAATGTACTAATTTTGGCCGCTAATCCGCATTAGAGATTGAAGGCATATTTAAATCAGAATCCTGATCACTGCACATGGTTTGCCAGGCAAAAGATCAGGATATCACCCTTTTTTTTTAAGAAGGAAAAAAATTAAAAAAATAAAAAAATAAAAAGAAGGAAGAAAGGTGATTGAGAATGTGCATTTTGGTTGATCTGATGTTCCTCTGTTGTTCCCACGAGCTAAAGATTTAAGTAATTGGGATTATATTTTAGCCAAAAAAAAAAAAATGGTGATTGGGATTATATTATAGGAATCTTTTTTTTTTTTTTTTTGGTAAGAAAATCAAATTCGTAGAATTGAAAGGGCAGGCATGCATCTTATTTGATTCTTTATATTTTGAATATACAGATCTTGCCTGCTTGCTGTCCCATTCAGTCCACCTTCCTACAAGATCTTAGACAGCATTGTATGATTTTATCTTCCAAGCCATGTGCCTTTGGTACCCAAACTTCAAGGTCATTTCTGTCATTTTATAGATAATTTATAAAATGCACCGATATGTACATAAGCATATATATGTGTGTGTGTATATATGTATCTATGAAATTTAGAATGAGAAATTAAAACTCCACACTTTTATTAACAATATTAGTTAAGTATGAATTTACTATTAAACCATGATACATAGGTTAACAAAATGAGTTCATGATTTCATGAAAGACTTTTTTGTAATGATATCCCTAAATTTCTCGAATTTTGTAATCTCTGAATTTTTTTTTTCTCTCTGATAATCAACTCTTAAACTTATAATTTTGGACATAGTTGGTTTTTTTTACTCATATCCATTAATTTTGCACATAATAGTATAGAAAGAGTATTGTCAATAGTTTTTCTTTTTTCTCAACACAAATTCATCTAAAAAAACTCGAATTTAATTAAATTATAACTCAAATTTTAACCTAAACTTTAAAATTGGAAAACCTTTTGTGAATGATAGCATATATGCAACAATATGAGGGTTTTTGTACCTATTTAAGAAGAAATGGAAAAGCTTCCAAAAGGACAAGAATACCCCTTAAACCGACATTGTTGAAGCTAGTTACGAAATACATGTGGATTTGAATTGTTTGTCCTTAACCTCCCCCAGAAAATCATTCCCTGTACTCTAAGGAACAATTTCTTTACTATACAATAAAATAATTTCAAGACCATGAAATGAATATTACGCCTCAATAAAGTCTAACGTGTCGATTTAATTTTAAAACGAAGTCCAAGATATTCCATCCTTATAAGTTCCGTTTTTCAATTGTGTGTTTGGATTAAACATCTTTTTTCTAATATGAAAGTAAATACAAGGAATACAACAAAAATATCAGTCAACTACCACAAATTAATGCACGAACAAGAGTATCAACCAACTGTTAGAGTGCTGATCAAATTCAAATTCGATAATAATATTTCATATATTTTGGATTCGAAAAAACACCTAACAGTATAACAAAAATGAATTTTTTTTCTTACAAAAAAATGTAATCAATTTAATCATGTACCATTGCAAAGAAAAAGTGGAAATTCGATGAAATGATCAAAAAAAACAAATTAATATTAAAAAATCAGACAATAAAATATTAATAAAGCCAAAATTAAATTTGACCTATAGTCAATAAGTTTTTTTTTCTTTTTCTTTTCTTTTCTGCAAATAATAAATAGATTAAGACTTAAGGAGAGTATGCCTTATGTAGCTAAGTTTTGGGCAGACAAAGGAAGGCCTTTTTACCTATAGCTTCATGGAAGGATGCAGTCTGTTTGAGGATAGGATACGAAAAAAATGCTACAGACACTAATTTTAATATTAATTTTTGAATATCAATTTATATGGTATTTGAGTTATCATTTTTTTATTGATAAATATTTAAAATATTATCACATTGATTGATTGAATCAACTAATGAAAATATGATACTTAAGTATTGGTACTCAAAAATTAAGGATGAGAGTCGGTATCCCTAGCACTACTTTATGCATGATACATAGTCCAAGTGGTACAATTGTGAATTCCTCCAACTTGAGTGGCATTCTCATAAACATAAGTAAATAAAACCCAGTGTCACCTCTGTGATCTCGACGCCAAACCCCCCCTTTCTCTCTCCTGTATTCTCGACTCTCTCTCTCTCTCTCGCTATTTCTCTCTCTCTGTGTGATCTGATCTGTGTGAGCTAGAGAGGCAATAAAGATGTACAAAGTCACGGCGCTGGTGGTGCTGCTGTGTGCCATTTGCCACACAGCCTTCTCTGCTTTTGGAAATGGTGAGCTCTCAACTCTAGTACTATATTGTGAAGATATATATATATATATATGTGTGTGTGTGTGTGTGTGTGTGTGTAATATATGTGTGTATATATATGTCCTTGTTAAATGTTGGAGTTTCATTTGCTCAACTTTGAGTTTTCTCTTCTCGTTTTCAAACTACAATTACACTCATACACACACACATCTAAGGTTGATTTGAGCTAAGTTCATTTACAATATTCATCTGGTGTAAGAACCATACTAATTTTTCTCTTCGATAATTATTTGGTGACTCCTTAATTAACAAGTTTTATCCCAACTTTTTTAGCACATTAATTTATGATTGCCATATATATAGACCATCTTCGTGCAACATATATATATATATATATATATATATCTGGATCAAATACTCGTCTTAGAAATATTCGTGAAAGTGAATTGCAAGGAAAACAAATAATGGGATCATGATATTGTTTATTGATTAATATTCCTCATATGCATGATATATAATATCCTTTTTTTTTTTTTTTTTATATAAAACTTGCACGTTGCATTAAATGCTTTTCATGGGAAGGTGGTCATAAATCTGCGAAAGTTTGGCGTCTTTTATTTATTTAATTTCTCTTTTATGTTTGGTTGTTTTCAGTACAATAAATGCAGTTCCTCTATAAATGAACTACTAAAAACCTCCTCACATCCCGTTTGGTCAATTTCATTTCCCTCGTAATATATACAAAAAGAAAAGCTTCACGTGCAAATATTTTTCCAAAGTCTAGACCATATTCTTCATCTGTCATTTATTTGTTTATTGTTTTCATTAATTTCTCACTAAACTTGTATAGGTTAATGACTCGATTAGCACTAAGCAGTCTAGTAGCTAATGAAATGGTTATGTAGAGTTAATTTGCACGTCATGCAGATCTTTGATCACGTGACAACATAATCGGTTTGCGCTGTACATTAAGTTGGCAATGACTTAGAAGTATATAATATAAATATATATATCATTTCCAATTTCCCATGATTTTTTAGGTTTTTTTTTTTCATTGTATTTCCATTCTGGATTAATATCAAATTGTTTATTAATTCCCGCTCAAGGGCATTCGTGTCATTTTGTTCCACATGTCTTGGGATCTGCAACATATGCATATATATATATATATATATATATACACTCTGTCTAGTATCTACCTTGCATTTATTAATTACAAGTGACATTAATATTCATGTCATTGGTCGTTGAATAGAAATTAAGAATTGGCATTTAAAAGTAGTTTTTCAATTTCAATTACGGCGATATACTTCCCCACAGCAAAACTGGGTCCCATATGTTTAATATATGTATAGCATTAAATCCATACATATGAGAGGCTAGGCAACCAATTAAATGTCTCTGACTGAGCAGTGAGCCTGGCCGTGGCTGCACATGAGAGGAATCATAGTTAATGCCCATAAATGAAGCATACACCATTTATATCCAACCATCCTATCCTAAGAATAAGGAAAATTTTCTCATTTAATCTTTAAATTTTTAAATTTATGTAAGTATAGTTATGTTCTTTTTATTATAGTTTAAATGATTCTAAAATTATTAAAATAAGTTTTATTAATTTTTGAACAAAATCACTTAGTAAGTTGGTCAAAAAATAATGATCTCTGATGGATTCTGTTCAAAAACTAACAAAAAGAATTGCTATAACAATGTTTTTAAGGGCTTGTTTGGCAACAAGCTCTGTTTAAACTAAACTGTACTTTTTTCATCATGTTTTTTGTCTTTTTCCTCAAAAAGTTGTTTGTCTTTTCTGAAAATTCAAAAAAATTCAAAAAAATTTACTATTTAAACTTACAAATCTTAACTCAAACTTACACACCAAACACCCCCTAAGAGTTCACGATCACTCTAATTAAAAAAAAAAAAACAGGAATCAAAATTACATAAACTTAAAAAGTTTTGAGGATGAACCTAATAATTTACCATTTACAATCATAATAATAATAATAAAAGAATCACATCCAATAAAAATAAAAATAATAAAACCCATGTGATGAAGTGATGTTGTAATATTCGGCATCAAAGAAAATCCTAGAAAAGATTGACATACAATAATCGGTCCCTCAATAATTGAACTTCAAATGAGATTTCCAATATAGAACCCGAAAAAATACAGTAACATCAACAAGATTTTGTTTTTTAATCATTAAATTCATATAAAAAAGTATTTATTTATTTTGATGTGATTTTAATCAGATTCAATAATCAGAAATATGCTTTACTGGCGAGCTGAGACTAATCGACCATACTTAATTTCTTTCAGGTCTTCTACCGAATGGGAACTTCGAGTTTGGTCCAAAACCATCAGAGATGAAAGGGACATTAGTGTTAGGCCGCAAAGCCATTCCCAATTGGGAAATCTCAGGCGTTGTTGAGTACATAAAATCTGGTCATACACAAGGTGACATGCTACTAATAGTGCCGGAGGGTGCCTATGCAGTTAGGCTAGGCAACGAAGCTTCCATTAAGCAAAAGGTTCGGGTAATCAAGGACGGGTTCTACTCGCTTACGTTCAGCGCGGCGCGCACCTGTGCCCAAGAGGAGAAGCTCAATGTGTCGGTCTCGCCGAATTTGGAGCCAAATGACTCGGGAATTCTGCCTATGCAAACCATGTATAGCAGCAACGGGTGGGATTCATATTCATTTGGCTTCAACGCAGATGCTTCCGCAATAGAAATCATAATCCATAACCCGGGTGTTGAGGAGGATCCTGCTTGTGGTCCGCTTATTGACTCCGTCGCGTTGAAACTTTGCGCCTTCCTAAACGTACCCGAGGTACACATGTTGTCTCTTAAAAAATGCGCATTACTAGTAGGGTAATTTTTACGAAACTTGTTACATATTAACTAATTCATTCATTTTTTACATAAAACTTTTGTGCAGCCAACTGGTTGAAGAATGGGAATTTTGAGGAAGGTCCCTATGTGTTCCCAAACACAACAAGTGGTGTCCTAATCCCACCCCATATTGAGGATGATCACAGTCCTTTACCGGGGTGGATAATCGATTCCCTGAAGGCGGTGAAGTACATAGATTCCGAACATTTCTATGTCCCGGAGGGAAAACGAGCCATTGAACTTGTTGGCGGGAGAGAAAGTTCGCTTGCACAAATAGTCCGCACGCAACCAGGCAAGGAATACGTCCTCACCTTTGTTGTGGGAGACGCTAAGAACGGCTGCGAGGGAAGTTTGGCAGTAGAGGCTTTTGCGGGAAAGAACACAGTCAAAGTCGATCATGTATCCACTGGCAAAGGAGAGTCTGTACCTGGCAAGCTTCGATTCAAGGCGACGAATTATCGCACACGGATCATGTTCTTCAGCTCGGTTTACACCATGACTAGCGACCATTCCGGCACTCTCTGCGGACCTATATTGGACGATGTGAAGTTGATCAGCGTTCGCAATCCACGAAAAGTTTAAAAAACGGTCAATCCCGTGGTTTGATTAACAAAAGAAAGATGTGTTAAATCATCCTTTTAGCTTTTACTGCATACTTGTAGTTCATTGTAATAGAAGCAAAAGCCGAGATCATGGGTAATGTGAGTTTTTTACGTCAAATCTCATTCCTGTGTTTATTTATCTTCTTCTATTGGGTGGAATGAAGTTCTTTGAGTAGCGCTTTGTCGCCTTTCTTTACTCGATTCAGCTCAACTCGTTTTATGCGGTACATAGCAGAATCAACCCTCTAAAAACATAGGAGATCTAAATTTAAAACCACCAGATTAAGCTAGTGACCAAGAAAAGTCTATAGAATTTGGCTAAAAGCTCCATTTTTTGCTAATAAACGAAAGAAAAGGAGAACTAACCACTCATTGTGTAACGGCCATGTATCAAGTATTTAAGCTAAGTAAGTATAACAAATAAGTGCAGTAACGGCCGCCGTTACACATTGTCCAAGGCAAGTTAATTACAAGTGAGAAACTTCGACTGGGCTGGAACATCTAGGAACACAAGTATATCAATTTCATATTTTACATTCAAACGAAAGAAGCGTAGAAAACCTTTCTAAGCAACATGAAAACTGGAAACACAAAAAGATTCCAAAATGCAACGAATTCTAAGCAACTTTCACCATGTAAAGTGCTTGCAGAGATAAGGAGAGATTAGACAGGGAATTACCAGCTTTCTCTCTTCCATTTCCGGCTCTGCAGCCCATGACAAAAACGTCACGACATCTTTCCCCATCTGAACAAACATTGGGGAAGAATCGGATTTTTTGAGGAACATATCGAGAGTGAACTGGATTTAGTTAGATAATGTGTGGTTGGAAAACAAGGATCGGTTTTTTAGCAAGGTACGGGATATATCGTCAAATATTCAATATAATTCCACAAGATCAAAAGGGTTGTCTTATCAGTTATCACTTAACAATTACAACATCAAATTCAAGAGAAAGATTAACAAGACTACTTGCGACTCTGTTGCAGGGGTACCGTCTTCAAATTCGATAGCGCACCATCATTGAGCATTTTGGGCATTGCTATTGCTCCACCGGGAAAGTAGGGATTATAATGCAATCCATCTTGAATCTGCCGTGCCAAACAGAGGAATGCCATATTGGAAAAGCAGCAGCAAAATTGAAAATCTTGATGATAATAAATTTTAATATAATTTTTCAACTGCAGCAGACTAAAGACTCTTCTCGAGTGGCAGAAATTACCGAGATACCGGCAGGAGGGTCACGGTAACCAGTTAAGAGAGAAAATACATAGTTCTGACCATTATGGCGGGCCTGAAATATCACGAAATTAGACGAATGGAGAGAGAATAACTAAACGCTACGGTAGAAAATTTTGGATGATTGCAAATACCTTTGTGATGAGACTAAGATCTGGAGGATATGCTCCTCCATTAGCAAACCTTGCTGCTTGTTCATTGGGATATGGCTGAGGAAAGCGATCGCTTATCTTGCCTGGACGGGTGTACATCTCACCCTCATCATTAGGCCCATCCACAACCTCGATTTGTGCTGCGATAGCCTTTGCCTCTTCCTCAGTGTACGCAACACCCACAAGATCACGGAAAGAAAATAGTGACATTGAATGGCAGGATGCACAGACTTGTTGGTAGACCTGGTGGCCTCTACGAATCCTGACCACGGATAATTGCCACATACCAAGCAAAGCATCTATACGAGTGGCGAAATTATTCGGATAGAGAACAAGAAAAAAAGAAAACTAGTCCTACATGTAAGTTACAATAGCATTCTTCATTCTTGAATGTCGCGAAAAAATGAACTTGACGTCCTTAGATTGTTAAAGTAAGTCCAAGAGATTCGTCCATAAAGTTGAAAACGCATCGCCAAAAAGTACCTCAAGCTCATTTTCATAAACCATTACAAAAAATAAAATGGACGAAAAGAAACGAACTTACGAAGGATGATCGTAAGAGCTGAGGGTGCCCTTGTGAGGCCATGGATGGTTAGGACACTCCAACCCATGTTCTGCCTCATCATAACAATAAGCTATTGTTGCACTACTCAAAAGGCCAGATACACCAGCTCCGAGAAGTGCAAACAGTCGGATCATTCCTTTGAAGAACTCCCCTCACAATACAGCGACTGAACCGCCAAAATCCTGGGTTTTGATTGTAGAAGAAGGTCAAGAATTTCATAAGGGGTAGAATTTTGCTCCGCCATTAAAGAAAAATGAGATACAAATCATACTATGCAACAAAGAAAATTAATCAAACTTCCCATATAGAAATGCAACAAACAAAAACCATTAAAAGTTTAAGGCCATCAGCTCCTTTGATACGTTTCCCCCGACTTGGCGGTGCTGTCAACTTCGAGTACATATAGAGACAGACGCCAGTTATAGAGCCAAATGGACGCCATTGAAATCGATCATCATACATAAACAAAAGGTATGGAGCTACAATAAAATGACAAACGACAATAAGCAGAAAAAACAATTTCTTGAAAACAACACACAATAGAAAACGACAACAACAATAAACGACAACACAATTGCATAAGACGGCAAGGAACAATGATTCATTAAGAAACAACAAATACTAGAAACAACATAAATTAACTGTGAAAGAATCGAAAACTAAAATAACTGTAAATCAACACGGAGGAATAAAGGAATTAATGGTAACACCAACAAGACAAACGGCGAATCTGCAAAAAGATGCATTGACAAACGACAACAAACAGACAGGACATAATGTTACAATGGGCAACGACAAAACAACAAAAATTGACAAACGACAACAAACAACGACAAAACTGACAAACGTCAACAAATTGAATCGACATTAAATAAAAATAACATATACTGGAAACGACAACTAGAGAAATGAGAGTCTATTAGCAAATGAGAATATAAAACGACAACACAATTAAGAATGATAACAGCTCGAGTTGACACTCAGCAAAACGCTACGCAGATTGAAAAAAACGACGCAAAGTTGACGACATACCTAGAATAACGGCACAAGAACGAGAAACATCATACCTAGAACAACAGAAAGTAGAAACACGACAATCCATATAAATAAACGACACAAAGTTGACGAAACAAAAACCAAGAGAGAATAAAGGAGTGATGTTAAGAGAAAAACGACACAAAAACGACATTAAGCTCAAAAGGACAGCAATAAGAAACGACATAAACTAAAGGACTCAATTTAAGCAACAAAGCGACATTAAGCCCAAAAGGACAGCAATAGGAAACGACATACATGGCAAAAGACGACAAAAACAAATGACTCACCTTGAAAAGCAACAATTACGACAATAACCGGATGAAATACAGTTACAAATGACAAGGAGCAAAAGGGACATGAATATGCTAAGTAAAAAAGAGTAGAAATGAAATTCAATTAAAAAAAAGATAAAAGATAAAAATAAGAGAAAACGACAATAATATAAAAACCAAATCAGCATCCATCAAACAATATATTGGCTAACGACGAAACAAAACATTGAAACTACAAAAGCCAGAAGCAACACATTGTTAAACGGCAACCAGGAAAACAACGGAATATACTTGTGAACAACAACCGCTGGAAGCAACATAATATTTAAAACGACAATAAAGACGGAAAACGACAACAAATGGAAAGAACATTGAAAGGAAAAAATGAAGCAATAAACGACAATAGATCCACAATGAGAACAACGAGAAAAGATAAAATGAGAAACGACTAAGATTCTCGTGAACTATATACCGTAAACAACAACAGCAACAAAGAAAGTAAGAAGAAACGACATACATTGACTAAGGACTAGAGAACCGACAAGAGCAAATAAACAACACACATAGAAAACGACGACGATGTAAAAGGAATTGAAACGACAATCTTATTTAGCCCCAAAAAAGTGAAACGACAATCTTTACAAACGACAAAAACATTGGAAGATAAGGTATAGATTGACAAACGACGAGAACGAGTAACAGCATAAATGGGAAACGACTCATGTTGAAAAGATACGACAAAAGAAAAAAACAACGACGACCAGAAAAATAAAAATTAAGTAGACCCTAAACTTATCTAAGATGCAATTTGTATTCTAAACTTTTAATTTTGACAATTTACACTCTAAACTTACAAATATAAAGCAAATTATACCTCATTGAGAATAAAAGATTAATATTAATCTTTTGAAAGAAATTAATATGTGATTTGTATATGAGTTATTAATTCATGACATAAATAATTATTTTTATTTTTGTTAAATTACAATCTATATGCAAGAAAAGTATCGGTTTTCATTAAAAAATCAACAATGTTTATCAACGGGTTGCAAATTGTAATAGATTTGTAAGTTTAAGGTGTAAATTATTAAAATTTAAAAATTCAGGGCATAATTATAACTCTATAATAACTTTAGGATCCACCAATACAAAAAAAGCCAAAAAAAAAAAAAAAAAAAAAAAAAGAGTGTGAGAAAGCTAAAGAACTCCATAAGACAGAGAAGAGAAGAACAGCAGATAGAATTAGAAGATGGAGGAGAAGAGAACTGAGAAGGCTAAGCTAATGAAGAAATCACCGGGCCCAATTGTAGATAATTATTTAATTTAATGATTTTTTCAAGTATCAAATAGATTTTTTTCTAATTCCTTTTCAACAAAAAAAAAAAAAAAAAAAAGAGAATTTTTTTAATAGTTGGATGTATATAATTTATTTTAGGGTAAATATGTGGTAAAGTCTTATTTATATACTCTAATAAGTAGAGTTTATTTTTAAATCGTTAAGATACAATCAAACGGCTAACATGTTACTTGTATATGATAGTTATAATGCACCTTATCTCATAATAATATAAACTAAAAATATTTAAAAATAAATATAAAACAATAAATTAAAAAGAAATGGCTAAAACACGCATTCCCTCCTCGGCCACCGGCAACACTTCCCGGCCGCTGGCGACGCTCCTTAACCGACGAGCCAAGTCCCCCCCATCCCCCTGCGCTCGAGCCCAGGTTACCCCCCCCCCCTCCGGAAGCCAAATCTGGTTGACGTTTGGGGGGGCCGTCGGTGTCTAGGGAGGGGGGGGGGGGGGGCTCCTCGGCATCTTCGTCGGTGTTGGGGAGCCACCGGTTGATTGGTTGAGAAACCAGTTTTTTTTTAGTTTTTTTGAATTTCTATTTTTTTTATTTTTAGTATAAAATATTATGAGTTAATATACATTATAATTATTATGCACAAATAACATCTCAACCGCTTGATTAAATCGAGATGGTTTAAAAATGAACTTTACTGATATGGTAAATTAAAAAAAATTTACCTCAGCTTTACCATTTATTTTAATTTCGTAGAATTATATTCATTAAAAAAAAAAAAAAAGGGAAATAGAACCAAACTCGTGAGGTTTTGAAATTTGAAGGTGAACGCCTATCTCAAAAAGAAATTTCTTAGAGAGATCACAATTCATTTGTTTGATTACAGGCATTGTCTACACCTTACTTCCTTTGAAGATCTAAAGTTATAAGAATTTGCATCGCTCTCTATTTCAAACTTAGGGGGAGTTTGGTTCAAAGGTTTGAACTAATATTTTCAAACTTTTTTTTGTCTTTTTCCCAAAAAGTTTTTGTCTTCTTCCTAAAAAGTTTTTTGTTTTTTCTGAAAAGTCAACATAATTTATTATTTAAACTTAAAAATCTTAACTCAAACCTGTGAACCAAACATGCCCTTAAAGTTTTCATATCAATTTTTTTCTCTAAAAAATCAATAAAAATTATAACTAATTTTTTAAAAAATAAACAAATTTCAATATAAAAATTTCATTCAAAACCTATACACCAAACATAAACGAATCTTCGCTCTCAAGTTCAAAAAAATCCATTTGTCATTGTACCAAAATAAAATAAATCCATTTGTTGAAATGATTGTAAGTACACTAACAATAATTTTATTATAATATAAATAGTTGAAATCCTCTGAGTTAAGAAAAAACAAAAAAATGCTTTGTGGAAGAACAGCAATTTTTTTCCTTTCCTTTCCTTTCCTGTCACGGTGTCAGTGTCACGGTCACAAACCAAACTAACCACTAAGTCGCTGTTTGTAGCAAACCCCCACGTTTTGCATTTTAGCGCGAACAACGTGGCCTCTTATGAACCTCTCCATTTAAGGCGCCAAAAAAAAAAAAAAAAAAACCATCAGACACTTTTCCCTCTCTTCTCTTCTCTCTTCTTCCCAATTGAATTCTCGGTGTCCAGAATCCGCAAAAATGGCGTACGGGTCGGGTTCTCTGATGTGGTTCCGCAAAGGCCTCCGGATCCACGACAACCCGGCTCTCGAGTACGCCTCCAAGGCCTCCTCCCGCCTCTACCCCCTCTTCGTCATCGACCCGCATTACATGAAACCCGACCCAAATGCATTTTCCCCGGGTTCCTCTCGTGCCGGCTTGAACCGGATCCGGTTCCTGCTCGAGAGCCTCGTGGATTTGGATTCCAACCTCAAGAAGCTCGGCTCCCGCCTTCTGGTTCTCAAGGGTGAACCTGCCGAAATCCTCATCCATTGTCTGAAACAGGTATATATATATATATATATATATAATTATATGTACACACATATACACATATATTAGTACGTGTGTATGTTATGTATGAAAATTATGTGTTTGCAGTGGGATGTGAAGAGGCTTTGCTTTGAATACGACACTGAACCGTATTACCAAGCGATGGACGTTAAAGTAAAGGTAATCGCTTTTCGGTTTAAACATTATGGTTACGAAAGAAGGAAAATAAAAAGAAAAAGAAAAGAAAAGAAAAGAAAATTGTGAGTGAAATGGGAAAGACATGGTTTGTGTTGACAGGAATATGCATCTGCGAATGGGATTGAGGTTTTCTCTCCTGTGAGTCACACCCTCTTTGATCCTGCAGATATCATTGAGAAGGTATGTCCATTGCTTTGATGTTGCAAATTTACTTTTATTTATTTTTGTTTTTTTGTCTAGAATGTGATGGATTTTTAAATGCATCTGAAGTTTGAGGTTTATATTATTAGGAATTTCTTAGTTTAACATTTTAATATTTTACTATTCAAACCATTTATTTGTCAAAACCCGTTTTCATAACATTGTCAAAATAAACTTGGGGGCATTAAAAAAGGCTGTTGACATTGCAAAATGCGTTTTTTCATTGTTGTTTTTGGTGACAATTTGTTTGTGTTATTTCTTTTACTCTTTTTGTTTCTTCGTTCTTTCGAGTTTCTTGGCTTTCTCCTCACTGATTGATGGATAGTTTGCCCATGTGCAATGACTGTTTGAGAAGAATGGAGGAAGGCCACCACTGAGCTATCAATCATTTTTGAAACTTGCTGGGAAACCCGCTTGGGCATCTTCTCCGCTCACAATCACGTTTTCTTCGCTTCCTCCTGTAGGAGATTTTGGAAGTTGTGAGATTTTTGATGTTCCAACAGTGGAAGAGCTTGGCTACGAAGACACTGGACAGGTTTTGAACTATAACGTAACACCAGACATTTTCTTTTCTGTGACATTTTGTTGAAAAAAAAAAAACCGTATGCAGGACGAGTTAACACCTTTCAGAGGAGGTGAATCTGAAGCCTTAAAGAGACTGCGAGACTCGATAAGCAGTAAGGTAAGATAAAGCTTCCTGCAGCATTGTCATCCCAGATTTGTTAACGGCTGTCAAATTAGTTGTCTTAGGTGATCTCTATACTTCCTTTCAGTTGCTTTAACCTGATGAGACATCTACGTCTTCGAAATAACGATGGTGGTGTAAGCTCAAGATTATTTGTTCCACATTTTTCTGACATGTGTATTCTTGCCTTGGAGTGCAGGAGTGGGTGGCAAATTTTGAGAAACCTAAGGGTGACCCATCTGCATTTCTTAAGCCAGCAACAACTGTTTTATCCCCGTATTTGAAAGTGAGTAACAACCGGGAAGATTTATACAAGTGAATGTGATCTAACACTTCTGTACTTTAGTGTGATTTTGTGTTGACATCTTCGACTGTTTATTGCTTTTCTGGGGGGAAAAAAACGACAACAAAATAAGAAATTTGTTTTTGGCAGTTTGGATGTCTGTCTTCCCGATATTTCTATCAATGCGTACAAGATGTCTACAATAATGTCAAAAGGCATACATCGCCACCGGTTTCTCTTGTTGGACAGGTAGCTTTTCTATGATGATTTGTTTTCTGCAACCCTGTTGTAATTGCAGCAAATTGAAAACTACTGTTGTAATGTAGTTGTTATGGCGGGACTTTTTCTATACTGTGGCTTTTGGCACTCCTAATTTCGATCAGATGAAGAATAACAGAATATGTAAGCAGGTAAAAGTTGATGTGCTGTGAAATCATTTGAAGTTCTTTTCTTCTAGACTTTTTATCTATCATGGATAAGTGGTCACAATACTACTTCTGACGCAGATACCTTGGAACGATGATGAAGAACTGTTGGCCGCTTGGAGGGAGGCTAGGACTGGGTACCCTTGGATTGATGCTATCATGGTTCAGGTACACTATGGCGCCCTTTCACGAGTTAAAAATTAGTTAGGCATCACAGTTCTGCTCAGAGAGAAACGTCTAGACCTAGTTCATGTTTGTAATCTATTCGCTGTTGCAGCTTCGCAAGTGGGGTTGGATGCACCATTTAGCTCGGCACAGTGTAGCGTGTTTCCTAACTCGTGGGGATCTGGTACTTAATATAGCTTACTGTCAGCCTTTCTTTGTCTTTGTCATCTCCTTCTCTTGACGTCAATCTTTTCCGCTGTTGTAAGTTTGTTCACTGGGAGAAAGGTCGTTACGTTTTCGAGAGGCTTCTGATTGATTCAGATTGGGCTATCAATAATGGAAATTGGCTATGGCTATCTTGTTCGTCTCTTTTCTACCAGGTACGAAAAATATAATTCAGCATGCTAGCATATTATCAGTCGGGCCCGTTCCAGCTAGTATCTGAAGTACATGAGTTTGGACTGAGTCCATCATTTGTCAATATACATGGTTTCATATGTCTTTATCTTCCGGATCAGTACAATCGCATATACTCCCCGATCTCCTTCGGAAAGAAGTATGATCCAAACGGCAACTACATCAGGCACTTTCTTCCCGTATTGAAAGGTATGAAGAACTTTTTTCTCCTCTGCACATTCTTTCGGCTAGCTGTATTCTCCTTTATTAGCGTATGATCCGAGTGCCGCTGAACAGACATGCCAAAGGAGTACATCTATGAGCCATGGACAGCTCCTCTAAGCATTCAGACTAAAGCAAAGTGTATCATTGGAAAAGATTATCCACGACCAGGTCAATTCCGTCACTTTCAAAGTTAATGCTGCTTAACTTGTGATGAGAACTTAAATAATTTGTTACCAGTTGTTTGAATCAATTTTTTTCTTTTTCGCATTTTCTCGTCTCGATTAGTGGTGTCCCATGATTCTGCTAGCAAAGAGTGCAAGAGGAGGATGGGTGAAGCATATGCATTGAACAAAAGATTGAATGGCTCGGTTAGCGAAGAGGAATTGAATGGCCTAAGGAAAAGATTGGAGGAAGATCAGAACCAGGAAGTTAAAGCAAAACGCAAAAGAAAATGACGGATTCGGTGAGTGAAAAATTGGTGCCTGATTCGATGACTTCCTAACTCAAACTGGACAAGTTGCATTCTAACTTCTGGCTTTAATGACTTACAACTATGTTCAGATTTCCTTCACTTCTTTGTTTTGTTTTGCTTTTTTCAAATCTTGTTCGTTGGTAAGTCGTTTAGTGATTGTTTTCCAGTATTACTCTTGTACAGATTGTGTATGTAATAAATAACATACCTTGCCGTTGTTTTTGTTTTGTTTTTGGTATTGTTATTATTATTTTTTTAATTTTAAGGGATTGCTGTAAAAAGAAAGAACTGCAAAAATAAAAATAAAAAGTAAACGACAATAGCTTGGTAACGATGACAAAAAAAAAAAAAAATACTGCATTAGCTTATTAAAAATAAAGAAAAATAAAAACAAAACAAAATAGTGCACGCCATTTTTGTTTTAAATGACTACGACTTGGAAAACGATGACAAAATAAAATTAAACAAAAAAAAAAAAAAACCGGAAAAGAACAAAAAATTTAAATGCGAATAAAGTGGAGAACGACGTCAAAGTGTACATGTCAACATTAGAAACGACAAAAAAATTTAAACGACTTTGACGTGGAAGAAGAAGAAAATTGAGAAAAAGGAAGCAAGCACAAAAATTGAGACGAAAAAAAGAAGGGGGGGAAAAAAAAAAAAGTCCAAACGAGGACATGGTAAGCGATGACAACAAAAGCGCCTTTAGATTACTGAAAAACGACATTAAAATTAACTAACGTCAAACAACATGAAAAACAAACCACAGTTGAAATCAAATAGTAATAACATCTATGGTTTTGACGGTTTAGATTATATAGATTAAGCCTTAATCCATTATTCAATCTGTAACTTTTATATCAGAAAAATTTCAATCCAATATCTGTATGTTAGATCACCAATCTTATTTAATCTGGTCTATTAATATAGAATGTCGCAGAATGAATTGACACATGATATCTGAAAATTAAAATAAATGTATTAAAACATAAAATTGTTTAGTAAAATACAATTTGTGATAACATAATAGTTCAAATTCATGGATATCATGGATAGAGAAATAGTCAATCTGCAATCCAATCGGTACATTTGGATTGAAAAATTATCGATTCATTAGTTCTCTAATCTACTAAATTAGACTGAATTAAATCGATTAAGCGGAGTTAGTGAACGACCTCAACAACAACAGTAAGCAGAAAAACGACATAAAATGGGCTAGGGCTCCGAGTAATGGTGCTCAAAGTCAAGCACGTGTAGAGCCATTTCTCACGTGCCAAGTCAATCCCTCTGTGCCCCCAAACTAGGCACGACTCACGATCCCCCGCCCAACCCAACCCATCGCCACCATCGTCCTGTGTCCAAAATCCCTCGCCTTCATTTCCTTTCATTTCTCCACAAAAACTCACATTTTCTGTTATCAGGCAGGCACTCTCCGCCGCCGGAGCTCTTACACGACAGGGCGTGACCTGAGATCATAACTTCTTAACCCCCACACACTCTTTCCTTAAGAATGTGGCGGCGACTTCTCTCTTCCTCTCACCTCAAAACCCTAACCCTAGCCGCCTCCTCGTCGGCGTCCGCGGCCGCCGCCCCTTGCCGATCCGCCTCCGGAACCATCCGATTGCTCGACCGCTTGCCGATTTCCGCCTCCGCATCTCTCTTCTCCCGCAACTTCAGCTCCGATTCAGGTAATTTGCTCCGCAGATCTTCTCGGAGAATGACGGTCTTAGGTCGCTGTGTGTGTGCGGTTGTTGAATTTGGATTTGTGTTGTAGCAGATGGTCCTCTCAAGAAGAAGGTTGAGGACGTAATGCCGATTGCGACGGGGCACGAGCGAGAGGAGCTTGAGGCTGAACTTGAGGTGATTTTTCTTTTTTTAATTTTCGTTTATTTTATTTTACTTTTTTTTTTTGTTCTTTGTTGTCTGCGATTTTGATTTGTTTGGTTGATGAGAAATGGAGGAAAAGAAAGTGTAGTATGTGGAAAGTTTTTCTAGTCTTATGCTTACTATTACGTGATTCTAAGAACGAAATAGGATTGGGGTGTAGCTGACTGGATTTATGATTACTGCGTACAATTAGGTTATTGTTCTTTCCTAGTTTTGGCGTTAAATTTAGATTTGAATTTTTTTGTGTCTTTTGGCAGGGAAAAGATGTGTTGGAGATAAACTACCCCGTCGGTCCTTTTGGCACCAAGGTCAGTCTGATCTGCGATTGTAGAATCATTTTGTTTGTTCCTGATACTTTTCATTATGCGATCGTTCTTGAATTTCGTTACTGAAATGGCTTTCATAATTTGTAATTGCAATTCTACCGTCATTGTGTTGAATATAGTTTGAAAGACGTTTTAGCAGTCAACATGTTGGTTCGGTTTAGCTGTTTTCATCTTCTTGTCCATAATTCGAAATGTGACGAGTTTTATCAACACATTCTAGTATCTGCAAATCTAAGTCTAATGTAATACTATAGTACAAGGTGTAATCCCAATCTAAAGTCTCGCCATCCAAATGGGTTGAAGTTCTATTTGGTTTTTATAGTTAAAATTTCAATTATGTTGGATTGGACTAACTCCAATGTTTTCATAATTCTCCGTCTTATTCTTTTTATCCGGCATCTTTACTTTTCTGGTGTAGGAAAATTTTATTTATTGTCAATTTTTACACAAATCTCTGTTCCTAATATGTATTTCTTGGTTCTAATGTATATTTCCTTTGATCTTTAGGAAGCTCCTGCCATTGTTAAGTCCTATTATGACAAGAGAATAGTTGGATGCCCTGGTGGTGAAGGAGGTGAGTGCACCTAAAGTTGTTGTCTTTTATTGTTTAATGGTTTGTGTGGAACAACTATGCAATCTTCCCAAACCCCACTCACAGCACGTGCGTAGCATGCTTAGCATACTTAAATCAAATAGGAGGCTTATCACGTACTTAGTCCCTAATTCTTATTAAAAAGAAAATAGTGATGCTATATTATCCACTTGATGTGCTTTTGTCTTTAATTTAACAGAGGATGAGCATGATGTTGTCTGGTTTTGGCTGGAGAAAGGCAAGCCACATGAATGCCCAGTCTGCACACAGTATTTTGAGGTAATTGTTTCAAACTCTCTTCTCCCGCCCTCCCTCCCCTCTTTGGAGACTGAAAAATTAACTTGTTAACTAAACGGGTCATTTCAAGCTTCAGAGTCAGATTAGAAGGATTCTCGAGCTATAATTCATCCAAAGATTAGAAGCGATGACAAGTTAACATAGCATGGTTTATTGATTTTAAATGCTTATGATTGTACCCAGGTTCCTTCATTAAAATATGACATATAAATAATATGTTAGAAAGTGCATCTGTTACTTATTAAGCGTATTAGCATATTATCAGCTCTTACATTGATAAGGGTCTTTTTGAATAAAAATTTTGTGAATTTTGATTTCATCTGCATGCCTTGTAAATCAGAGTTACACTCCAATTGGGATTGGATATTCTAGCAAATTGTCTTATGAATCCGACCTAAGCGTATCTTGAGGGGGTCATATTCCCAACTTCATTTTACTTTTCCCAGAGAAAAGTTCTTAGTGTCGAATTACAGCTTTAGTTGTTTTCAGCAATAAAATCCTCTAATGTTGAGTATGGTGTCACAGCTCGAAGTGGTGGGACCCGGAGGATCTCCTGATGGACATGACGACGATGAACACCATCACTGATTACAGGCCAAGTTTTCCTTCTGGAATAAAGTCTAGGGAAATGAAGAGACAATTTTGAGTGCACTCTTGCAGATTTCAAAATTCAAAAGCTTCTTCATGTTTTGTTTGATTTTGATTGGTCCTAGTCATTTTGTTGTTGCTTTTGCAACATTTGAGATGGAATCTTCTCTGTGGTAATATAGACACAGGCAGGTCTTCTGTTGGAACAATGGATTTCTTCAAATACATTTGTGGAATAATCGCTGTTCACTCCGTGATTCTTTACCCATGAGTTGAAATGGTAAAACCTATGTGCCTACCATTTACCTCGAAGAGGACTTATCATACATAGAGCGTAAGCTCCTTTTTCGTTTCTCCTTTTGGAAAAATAATGAGCACATTTGTTCTAAAACTCCTTTCCAAGGAGCTGCATCGGCATTCCATTGACTCATTCAGCGTGATGGTATTGAAATGGTGTAGTGATTGTCGAAATCGGAGCTTGCGATCTTGTCGGATTCTTAATTTCAGCGTGACTGTAACCAAGTTTGCATGACATGAAAATTCCGAACGCCAATTATTATTATTTTTTTAAGTGCAATTTGGGGCTTAATCAAACTTTCTTGATCAAAACGATTCATAAATTGCTTTGAAGAACAATGAATAACCACCACAGACAGTGTGAACTTCAAACAAATGCCAAAGACAAATAGAGAAGAGTGAGGAAAATTAGAAATGCTGGTTTGAGCAAATATACCATTCTTTTTAGGACGTATTGGGAAATCCTTTAATTTGGTTTGCTACCCCAAACCGTTGAAGCAATGCAATGAAATCAATATTACTTACCCAAAAAATAAAAAATAAGAAATAAAATAAATAAGGCAAAAGGGAAATGAGAATCAAAGAAGAATAGATTCCCTTCAAAGTCACATCAAAATCTTACCAATTACGAGAAAGAATAAACTGAACATCAGCTTTTTCTTGCCACCAAAACAGCAGGGAGACAAATGCCTGGACAATAACTTGGACGTCTACCAATACTCCACCTAAATCTTCCCTCCACAATAACGCTTTCCCATTCACATCCATCAACTAAAATATCATTCCTCACTTTCCATGAAGCCTATGAAAGCTACTACCCAAATGAACCAAAGGGCCCCACCCTCCACACAAAAATTTTTTTTTTTTTTCTTGTGCATTCTTTTTTTTTTTTTTTTTTTTTTTTTTTTGAGGGATTCTTGTGCATTCTACACACACACACACACATATAGCATAACATTACTTATATCTCATTAGAGTTTATTATGCATTGCTAATGATATAACCAAAAGGAAAAAGAAAAAGAAGAAGAAGAGAATTCTTGATTTTGACTCCACAAAGGAATCAGATGATGCGGAAACACACGAGAAATTACTACTTATATATATTTGCAAATTGAAAGGCATTTCTTTCGTTTCTTCCTCCAAAGGAATTATGGGGCACTAGAAGTTGGGTTATCTCTCAGTAGTGTTTTTTTGGTTCCATACTTAGAGTAAATACAATCAACAACTAAAACATTTATGACACCCCACTCCTACACACCCACACACACACACACATATTCGTATATAGGGGAGAAGAACCATTAAACATTTTTTTTTTAATTAGCTCGTTGCTTAAGAAAGAAAAAAAAAAGATTTTTTTTTTTTTTTTTGCCTGTTTGAAAACAGTCATTAGAAGAGGAGAACAACTAGAGGAGGTACATCTATTAATTCGTGCGAGGGAACCAAAAAAAAAAAAAAAAAAAACTAAACTAGAGTACGTAATTTAATGTAGAATGGTCGAAATGTTCCAAGATTTGAGCCTTATCTTAGTTGTCCTTTTTTCCCTTAAATCTACTTTCACTAGTTAATTATTTTAATTCGTTATCAAAGAAAAAAAAAAAAAAAAATACCCCTAGTTCAATGACATTGTATGGTTCACAAATGCCTAGTTAATAGACCATTACCAGCTTTCATCTAGGTATTGATCCATATTTATTACTTCTTAAATCTACTTTCACTAGATCTAAATATTAAAAAAAAAAAAAAAAGAAATAAAACTTCTTTCACTGGTTAGTTATTTTAATTCATTATCAAAGAAAAATACCCCTAATTTAAAGACATAGTATGGTTCACAAATGTCTATTCAATAGAACATTGCTAGCTTTCATCTAGGTATTGTATTGCTAGTGCTTTCTGCATGATAATGTTAATTTTTAGAGTGTTTCTCTAGAGTACACTTTTGAGTGTGCGCACCAGCTTGCACATGAAGAGATTATCAAAAACTAAAAAAAAAAAAGAAAAAAATGGAAAGAAACAAAGAAAGAAAGAAAGAAAGAAATAAAAAGCTTCAATAAAATGTAGATAAAATAAATCAAGATTAAAGAAAAAAGGCATAGTTGATTTGCAACGGTTTTTAGTTTTTCTTTTAATAAAAATTCATATACTATTCTAACAAATTTTCTCCAAAAAAAAAAAAAAAAAAAACGAAAACAAAAACTTTGAACCATAAATAGATATTGGAGTATCTTAATTATCTAATAATAACTACTAGTGCCAACAGCATATTTTGTTTGTCTCCTAACCAAACCCACAAAATAGTAATTATCTAATTATTCTAATTAAGATTGATTCTTTCCTTTACTAAAGAAATGAGTCCTTTTTAACATTTATTTTTTATATAAACATATGAGTTGACAGACAAAAAGGTGACCTAATACTTTCCACAAAGAAAGGAAAATAAAAAAATGTTCCTAATTGCTGACCTAGGAAGGAGATCAAGATACTGCACACTTGTTTATCAACCAATCATAATATGCCAAGTAGGCACTGATTTAAGTCAACTGGTTATAATACACTGCATTAGTTTACCTAAAATGTTTTAGGAAATAATATTAATAATTATTGCAATCCAGCAGTGAAAGCATTCTCTACAAGCCCTTTAAAATATAATGGCAACAAAGTCACTGTTTGGTACATTTAATGAACAGTAAATTCCCATTTCCCCAAATTACAGCATGAATATTGCCCCTTACAGAAAATTTATTCTCATCTTTAAGTGTTTTGAAAGACAACAAAATAATAATAAATTAAATAATTTCATCATCAAATCCACTACCACTTTAGAGGGAAAAAAACAAAGATTTAGGGAGAAAAACAAACATAAAGAGAGAGAGGAATGGATTTTCTTGTCCCAATTATCATTAATGAGAAGGTCTAGTTTTGGACTTTCTTGTGACTTAATGATAATGGTGGGTGTTTTTGAGCATAAACAAACAAATAGTCTCAAAAGGGGGTGGGGTAAGGCCAATATATATATATATATGCATATTAATAATAATGATAATAATAAAATAAATAAAACTAAAAAATAAATAAAAATAGTGATAAGCAAGAAAGCAAGAAAAAGGATGGAAGGAGAGAAAAAAGTTCACTTGCTTTTCTTGTCGTCTCTTCCCCATAATAAATCCATGTTGGTAAATCTTTATAGATTATACAAAAATCATATCCAAGCAAAAAAGAAAGGAAAACAAAAAAGTTATTTATATGTATAAAAATTAAAAAAGTTTCTGTAAAGTATGGTTTTATCATTTATGTGTAATGGGCATCTAATTATCAAATGATGAAGAATTCTTATAGTAATAATTGATTAAAAAAATATATTTTTCTTTTCCATACTTAGCTCACCCTTTTATTGTTTTCAGCAATATTCTTCAATTTCATTTGGGCTTTTTTGCTTTGCCTTGCTTTGCTTTATTTTCTAGCCACTGCCCAGAGCATAAATTCCTTCTCTCACTGCACCCAAAAAAAAAAAAAAAAAAAATCCAGTGCCCCCCTCTTCTCTCCTCTGCTCTCTCTTCTCTCCAAGAGAGAGGCTTTTTAGCAAACGAATGAATACTGCTCGGATTCTCTCTCCTCTCAAAAGATTTCCTGCTTTTGTCCTTGCCTTTCCCCCTCCTTTTCATTGATGCCATGCCTTTCTCTCTCCTCTCTCCTCTCTCTCTCTCTCTCTCTCTCTCTCCCTTTTTTTTTTTTTTTTAGCTAGGTGGTTGTAGGCTCGGTACGTTTAGCTGGTGTAGACAATACTGAATTTTTTTTAATGCATATTCACACGATTTATTCCCTTTTCTCAGTACCCATTTGGTTATAAATAAGCATTGTCATTCTGGGTTCTCTTCATTGCATTCCCTTCTCTTCTCATTCCTACCCATTGTTAAAGAGAGGCCTGTTTTAGCTCCGTTTTCCCCAAGGCCAAGATGAGCTATGCACATTCTAACATGGGTTCTGGTTTGTTTCTTCACCTCTTTTAATTTTTCTCTCTTAAGTTTACATTTGCCGTTTTTTTCAATTATAAATACATGATCATATGATAGAACAGTATATACATATGTATATATTTATTTTCCGTGATTCTTTGGGAACATCAGGTAGTAGAACTGCTAGGAGGACAATCGAGTTCGGAAGAACTCATGTGGTGAAGCCCAAAGGACAGCATCAGGCGACAATAATCTGGCTACACGGTCTCAATGATAATGGCTTAAGGTATTGTTTGTCATTTTTGCTTTATAAATTAGCACTTTATAATAGGTATTAGGATGAATTAAAAAGATTCCCTAGGACTTCGTAATTAGTATCAACTTGTCCTTCTGACTTTTCAAATGTCCCAACCGCACCCTTGAACATGAGAAAAGTGACAATGTTGGTCTTTTCGTCTTTTTACGTCCAAAAAATGGATGGAGAACCTCACGTGTAAACCGCATAACTGATGTTGTTTTTTGAATGGAAAGATTGACATTGCTACCTTTCTCGAGTTCAAGGGGGTGTCGTTGGAACATTTGAAATGTCAAAGAACAAGTTGACAGTAGTAAAATCTCTATCTAGCTATTTTTTTATTTTACCTTATGTAACTTGCGAGGTAAGAATAGTATTGAATTGTTAAAGAGTAATAGTTTCAAATATAGTTCATCTTGACATAAAAAAAGTAAACGGGCATGATTCTCTTATGGAGAATCAAATCATTTACTTTATCTCTTTGGTGAACTTTGTTGCAAGATGGGTAGGTGAGAACTCAAAAATTAATGATAATTGTCGTGTTTGATGTTATATTCCCTGACTTTTCATCTGCAGCTGATTCGATTGCATTCTTTTCTTTTTGTTTTCAAGTACATGCCCTGTATTGGAAGCACGGAGTTTGTGCTTTGAGAGATGAGAAAAAAAGAAAGGGGTTTGAGAATGTCAACATCTTTGCATGCTCTATAGTCCATTGTGGCGGGTCCATAAGATAAAACTTTTCCATATTGAACTTCTTTTCATTGATATTCTCATTCGGAAAAAAAAAAAAAAAAAAAAAAAATTGCATGGAAGAGAGCAGTGCTCATCAATTTATGCATCTTTTGATTCTTTTTTTTTTTTTTTTCGTTTACATTTCTTGTGTGATTGGATGCTAAGCTTAACTATCAAAGCTCGATTCAGAATAGAGTATATGCCCTACTGAACTAGAAATGTCCTTCTGATGAAGAATATATTTTTCTTATATAGTTAACTGTGATTATCTTTTTGGTAGATTAGATGTGTTATTCTTGTAATTGAGTAATTACAAGTGACAACAGATTTGTGGTTTACTGTCATAAACTATGTGGTTTCGATGTTTATCCTTACATACCAATAGATATTGCCATAAGAATAAGGTTTCGAGTTAAAAGTCAAAGGCAAACACGTTGACTGTTTTGCTCTTCCATATCTTTGCAGCTCATCTCAGCTCCTGGAAACTCTTCCTCTCCCTAATGTTAGTGTATATCTGTTTCTTAACTACATTCAAAAGGGTTGAAGAACTTGTTTTCCTTTTTCTCATATGTTACTTCCTCTGATCCGTTTATGAGTGTGTTTTTCGACTATGATGCAGATCAAATGGATATGTCCAACTGCTCCTACCCGTCCTGTTGCATCACTTGGTGGTTTTCCTTGCACCGCATGTAAGATCAACCGCCTTGTAGAGTATTTCTTATAAAATGCTTTTCCAGGCTTTGATATTGATAAGAAAAAAGAATCACAAACATGCTTTATGAAATTCCCACCAGGGTTTGATGTGGGCGAGCTTTCGGAAGATGGTCCGGATGATTGGGAGGGTTTAGATGCTTCAGCAGCACATATTGCAAACTTGTTGTCAACTGAGCCACCTGATGGTACTCACTAACTCACAAAGGCAAATTAAATCAACATGACAACATAGATTACTTGCTTGATTATTCCTTTCATTCTTCCGTGTTTTAAGTTCTTTTTATTTATTTTTTAATAATAAGAATGAGTGGTTATATTCACTTAAGCTACGCACCATGTTAGTGCTCGCCTGGTTCTGGTTTTTTCATTTAGTTTTGCAGATTATTCTTAAGAAATATTAAGTTTGAGAGAGTACATTTACGTTGTGTTCGAGTAAAACTGTAAATCAGTTCAATTATGGTAACCTTCATTGTATCACTTTTTGGCAACAGTTAAAGTTGGCATTGGAGGCTTCAGTATGGGCGCTGCGATGGCCCTTTATTCTGCAACTTGTTACTCTATGGGACGATATGCAAATGGCAACCTTTATCCTGTCAACTTAACGGCAATTGTTGGTCTAAGTGGTTGGCTTCCAGGATCAAGGTATGACTTAATGCAGAAGCTTCTTACATTACGAATTATTGTATGAATACTTGAAGAGATAGTTTGAGAACTTCTTTCTTCTGGTTTTCCATGACTATTCAATTCAGGAAGATGGACCACTATTCTTAATTGGACACGTTTATTTATTTATTTTGAACTTGGATTGTAGGGATTCGCACTCTAGACCTCAACATTGGAACTGTATTTGTACAGTATAGGAATTAAGTGAGCTTTAAAATAAATAAATTTAAAAAAAAACCTTTCAAAAAAAAAAAAAAACCTTAAAAAAAAAATCAAAAAGTATTTCCATATCAATGGTTTTAAAAGGTTACTATCATGCAGGAGCTTGAGGAACAAAATAGAAGGATCGCATGAGGCTATGAGACGTGCTGCTTCATTACCCATTTTTCTGTGTCATGGAAACTGTACGTATTTACATCTCTTATATACTAATTTGTTTACTGTTTTTGTGACTATAATGGATATACGGCTCTAAACCGTGGCATATGAAGAGCTAGTTGCAGAAAAGAATTCCGACCATTAATCTGTGAACCTGATTCTTTGGTCAACTAGTAGGCATTACAGATTGACAATATACTTGAGAAATTCATCTTTACTCCGTTTCTTATTTATTCGGTTATTTTCCAATAAGAAAAGTTTCATTCAACTATTCGAGATTAAACAGAACAAGACAGCAAAAACAGAAATTAAACTGCATGATCCTTTTTTCTTGAATCCTTTCTGGTTTGTCGTAGATCATGCATATGCTTTGACCATATAAACACAAGTACTACATATAATGTGCAAAGAAATTGATTTGGCAAGTGCACTGACGTTATCAATTTCAACTATAGGTGACGATGTAGTCCCATACAAGTACGGAGAGAAATCAGCTCACTGCTTGAGTTCAGCAGGATTTCGCTATCTCACATTGAAACCCTTTGAGGGGTAACTTATTTTTTTCAAGTAGAAAGGGCCATTGAGCCAAGAGTAATTTAGACGACCGGTTTGACTAAAGTGTTTCCCCTAACCATGCAGGCTTGGCCATTTCACAATCCCAAGAGAAATGAATGAAGTCTGCAATTGGCTGATCGCAAGGCTGGGGCTCGAAGGGTCTCGCTAATAGTTTTGTTTGGAGTTTGTAGTTGGAGTTGATGAGGGAATAAATGCATTACAAATAAAACTCATATCTACAACTAGGCACTTTATAGATTGGGGCATGGGCTAGATGCTATATGTAAAACTAACCTTAGTTTGTCCTTGGTTTCGCGTCTGTCCTAAAAAAAATAAACTATTATTTGTATTCCCGTTTTTATTTCACTTATAGAAACTAGATGTTAGCTATTCTTAAGATGCGTTTGGTGCTTTTTAATGTGATATATATTAGTTGGAAAACATTTTGGTCTCTTCATGTGAGGGTATCTCTCTTTTCAGTTCATGATTGTCTGAACTTTCTCCACTACTCAAAGACCTGACAACGGGCTGTTCTTTGTTGTTAACTGTTGAATATGGCGGTTTCACCGAAGAGGAAAGAAAAGGGGGAAAAAAATGAACCCAAAAAAAAAAACTGCTGATTGTGGCAATAACTGATGCAATTATAAAGACAATAAGGTAATCTCTGGATTTTTCCTTGCCTCAATTGTTGTTGGCAGAACAGTAATACTAAAAATGTAATGAAAAAAAAAATATATATATTACTTATCAGAAACTAGTTCAAAGAGAACTGATACAATTCAAGAACCAAAACTTATAAACTGCCTCAACTGAAGTTCTCGAAATTAAAACCTTCACCTATATTGATCTGAAAACAGAGAACTGATTATCCCACACGTGCAGCATATCTGATTCAGCAACAATATTCACAAAAATATGGTTCTGGGGTGGGATTATGACTAAACATAGCCAAAAAATATTCACCAAAAATTGAATGACTATGTACCAACAAAGGTCACTAAACTAATTTCCAGAAGGGGGAAAAAGGGGGGGGGGGGGGGGCGCGGGGAATGAATAGAGATTCGCTGAACAGGTGAAGAACCAGAAGAGCCTGCAAAAAGTTAAGATCAACCTGCAAATCATCATTCACATTTGACCTCTCACCAAAGACACACCACCATTATCCTGAAAATGTAAAAGAGGGTTACGAAACTCCTGAAAATATAAAGTTATATAATCTAAAGCAGAAAGCCAGAGAGTCTTACTCTGTCTCTTGCCAAAAGAATTTTGGCAATCCGCACACCGGCAATCAAAGGAACTTCCAACTTCACCCTTCAAAAGAAACAAATTATATTCAATCAGAGCAAATTTATTGTTCATTAGTAGCATAAATAAGAGTTCCAAGAAAAATCATTTTTCGTATATATACAACAACACGGTATAGTTTTTGTTTTTGTTTTTGTTTTTTTTTTTTGTTTTTCCCTATCATTTTAGATGAGTGAAAAAAGTTGATAATTTTGTACCTTGAAGCATACACAATATCCGCACCGACACTGTGTCTTCTTGCAATTGCAGCCTGCTATGTGCCTTGATGAGCTTGGGGTTGACATGGTCCCATCTTCCTGCAAATTGTTTCCGCCGTCAAATTAGTTCTATAATATTACTGTAAAGGAAAAGTAAAGAAACAACATATTTGTATGAAAATTCTTTTGAGGGATCACCTTGGTATTGACTAAAGATCCGGTGCCCTCGTTAGTGATCTTTGGAGCAAAGGCATGTGGATTGCGAGATTCAACTTTCTTGCGTGCATCTTCAACGGTGGACATGTGATCACTCTTGTTTCTGCAGCCTTGGCATGTGCAAGCATTCGAACACAAAATTGTCGCGGCAAAGCAAGCACAATAACTGGCAATGAGGAAGAATATGGTTTAGACTTAGAGACGTTGAAAATACTATATTATAAGTGCTTTTTGCTGTTTTGTGTAACTAGTTTTAAAAATTAGTTTCATATCAAACATTCCTATCTGTCGATCAGGTTTTCTGCATTGCCCTTAAACTTGTTTTACAAGAAACGACCAAAATCCATCACCAGAGAAAAATAGGTTCGAAAAAAATAGTGAAAACAACAACAAGTGATGTCTTTCAACAACATACAGTTTCAAGCATTCGCTCTTGTTACATTTGCAGCTTCTGCCCTTTTCATTCTTGTGCGAAGTCTTTTGCCTGGATTCATTTCAAACACAAGGAAATGTTGAAGGCAAGTAAAGTGTAAGAGTATATACACACTTACTAGTATATGTATCACGTACCTTTTCCTCTTTTTCCTCGGGTTCCCTTGGTTTAACTCCTCAACCCCATTACTGTCCAGTAGAGGAGACATACTTCCGTTATGAGGAACTATTTCTTGATGGATCACCGTAGTATCAGCTGGAGATTCAGTGCCCTCGCTAGTGACCTTCGGAGCTAAGGCAAGTTGATCGTGCTGAACAGTTTCCGGCAATTGGAGAAGGGAAATTAAAAAAAGGAAATAACAACCATGACAAGCAAAGAAATCTATGTCCCTTCACCACATCATTTGTGTGTACGTCTCTAAGGCATATAATGACATATGCTTCTTCAGTTGTCTTTACAACTTTTGAAGACAAATGATCTGATATTTTCACTTTTTGGACTTTATAATATATAACTTAAGTACATAATACACACATGCCGAGATGGGGTATTTCTCCAAGATCAAGACCATTTAGCAAAATAAAAGATTAGGCAAGAACGATTAGTGAAGCGATCAAGTTGGCTAATTCTTAATTAATGCAACAAAAGCTAGAAATTAATTTAGCGGGACATGATTTTAAGGATTGGATGGTCAGTTGAGATTGAACGGATTTCGAATTTTCGCACACAGCTCTAGCAATCCCGTTTGCATTTTTTACAGACCATTATCATACTTTTATTAGACTCTCATCTAAATCTTCGTCATTTGCTCGAAATATAAGGAAAAATTCGGGACATGACTGGGCATGAATATCATTTCGTTTTGTCATTTCACAACCTTCCCTCTGTTTCTTGACATTCAAGAAAACCAAGATTATGAAGCCAAAGCGTCCAATTCACCATAAAACTTCAACTTGACTTATGAATCCACTGCTTATATCACGAAACACGAAGAAAGTACCTGAGGTGGTCCAGAAAGATGATCCGAATCGACAGCTCCAGACCCGAAGTGCGAAAGATCCTCAGAATTTACATTTCCTCTCTGGCACAGTAATGGAGGGCCCGATGATTTAGGTGGAGTGAAAGGCAGATTCTTGTCACTCGCCATCCCCGGTTGGCGGTGTGGGGAACCAACATTCGTCAAATGCGAATCAGCATCACTGTCAATGATCACAGCACATGATACAGAATCGTAAATAACAATTCTACCCATGAAAGTCACTGAAAAAAAACAAGTTAAATTAACAATAATTAAAATCAGAAACCTTCTTCGAGAGGGTGATGAGACCGGTGGCTCCTTATCTTTCAGAGGAGAAAGATTACTTGGGTTATTCGAGAAATTAGGAGATTCCTGAAGAACAAACACCAAAAGAAAGAAAGAAAAAAATCAAGAAAAAGTTGCAAATGATGCAATCTTGATCATGAATAAATATGAACTTACTTGAGATGAAAATGACGATGATGATGCTGGCGGTGGAGAAAGATTTAGGTCCATATTCGTTGAGAACTGAGAAGAAGAAGAAGAAGAAGAAGAACTGGTGTGCTCAGTTTGGGAGGTTTATGGAGGAATTAATCAGGGTGATTTTTCTTTTCTTTCTATTCACACGCTCATCTAGATATATATATATATGTTTGTGTGTGTGTAGTAGAATTTCTTTCAAACTTCTCCTTAGCGGGAGACTACCTATTCTTTCACTCTGTGCTTTAATTAATTAATTTATTTATTTATGGTGTTTTCATGCACGTACGTGGCGACAAAAGTAGTTTGAGCGGAAAAAAAACGTAATTACAAATAGAGAATGGTCATATCCCGTGATGCCACGTGGAATTCCCCAACATTATTATTTGTCTCGAGGGGTTATAATCTATGTTGATATGTCAAAATTCTATAGGTTAAAAACAAAATACATTCTTTTTTCCAAATTATTTTGTGAGAAAAATTGGGTTCTATAAATATGTGTCAACCCAAAAATATCAGATTTTGAATAGTAATAAGATTACAAAGCATTTATCTATACTTTGAGTTTTAAACATACTAAAAGAAGTTTTGTATATATATATATATATAAATACGTTACAAATAAAACTCATTTGTACAACTAACCTTAGTTCGTCCTTGGTTTCGTGTTTGTCCTAGAAAAATAAAGTTCTACTCATATTCCAGTTTTTATCTCACTTGTAGAAACTAGATGTTAGCTATTCTTAAGATGTATTTGGTGCTTCTTAATGTGATATTTATTAGATATTTATTAATTACAAGTTCGAAGAGAAATTCTGCCATTCAGGAACCAAAACGCATAAACTGCATCAACCGAAATTAAAACCTTCCCTTATAAGGAACTGAAAACAGAGAACTGGTTATCCCACAAGAGGTTGAATAGGGACAAAGCAGAAAGCCAGAGGGGTCTAACTCTTTCTCTTGCCAAAATATTCTTGGCAATCCTTACACCGGCGATCAAACGAACATCCAGCTTTAAGAGTTCCGAGAAAAATCATTTTTGATATATACAGATCAACGCGGTGTAATTTTTTTTTTTTTTTGCCTTATTTTGATGAGGATAATAGTTCATAATTTTGTACCTTGAAGCATTTACAATATCTGTTTACACATTGTGAGATCTTGCAACTGCAGCATGTTTTGTGCCTTGCTGAGCTTGGGACGACACCGACCCGTCTTCCTGCAAAGTGTTTCCACCGTCAAATCACTTCGCTGCAGTTGTATTACTGTAAAGTAAAAGTGAAGAAACAACATAGTTGTATGAAAATTCTTTTGAGGGATTACCATAGCATTGGCCGAAGATTTGGTGCCCTCGTCGGTGATCTTTGGAGCAAAGGCATGTGGATCGCGAGCTTCAATTTTCTTGCGGGCATATTGAACCCTGGACATGTGATCACTCGTGTTTCTACAGTCTTGGCATGTGCAAGAATCCGAACACAAAGTTTTCGAGGCAAAGCAAGCACAATGACTGCCAAAGAGGAAGAACGTGGATTAAAGATGTTGAAAATACTAAATAAATTAACGCTCTTTACTTGAGAGCACTTGTTATTAGTGCTTTTCGTTGTTTTGTGCAACTTATTTAAATCTTTTTGGCCTTAGAAATTAGTTACATATCAAACCTTCCTATCCGTTGATCAGGTCTAAAATCCGACACCAGAGAAAATGGATTCGAACAAATTATTTAAACAACAACAACAAGAATACGCGCTAATGATGTCCTTCAATGACTTACCGTTGCAAGCATTGGCTCTTCCAACAGTTGCAGCCTCGGCCCTTTTTATTCTTGTCTGAAGAAGCCTTTTGCCTGGATGCATTTCAAACACAAAGCCATGTTAAAGGAAAGTAAAGTGTCGAAGTATTTTCACATTTACTAATAAATCTAGCGCGTACCTTTTCCTCCTGCGTTGGTTTAACTCAGCAACCCCATCAGTGTCCAGCGGAGGAGACTTATTTCCGCTGTATCGAACTGTCTGTTGTTCAACTGGTGTCACTTGCATAGGACCAGAGACAGGCTCCATATTTTTGCTAGAACGAGGAGGTGCAGAACTCGCCAAACTCGAACCAACATGAAGAAGCTTCCTTTTTTGTGAATTCCCACTTATCCTGCCAATTGTATTTAACATATTCTTGACAGAGTTGGCTTGTGGCTGATTCATGGAGGAAGTTGTAAAGTTAGAAGCAACTCCTGCAGTGATGTTATCATGTGACGGAACGCGAAGTCTGTTGCTAAGATTAGAGGCAGGTCCCTCGTGGGTTGGTGTGGTTCTGAAGTGGGGTTGTTGGCGTGTGCCTTGACGGTGCTGAATGGTTTCCGGAATTTGAAAAGGGAAATTAAAAAAGGAAATGACAACCATGATAAGCAAATAAATCTATGTCCCTTCACAACATCATTTGTATGAAAGTTTTTAAGGCAGATAATGAGAAATGCTTCTTCAGTTGTCTTTACAACTTTTTGAAGAAAAATTATCTAATATTTTTTGTTTTTACTATTATGACTTTACACATATATAGCTTAAGTTTAAAATGCACCACATGCCCGGATAGGGTATTTCTCGAGGGTCAAGACCAAATAGCAAACCAGAGGATTCGGCAAGAACGATTCGTAAAACGACCAAGTTAGCTAATTCTGAATTAATCCAACAGAGGGTTGAAATAATGATTGCAATATGATTTTCAGTATTGGATGATCTATTGGGATTGAATTGATTTCAAATTTTCACACGCCGCTCTAGCAACCAAGTTTGGACTTTTACAGAACCTTATCATACTTTTATTCAATTTAGATGAAAATCTTCATCATATGATCGAAATATAAGGAAAGACTCAGAACATGACTGGGCACGAGTATCATTCCGTTTTGTCTTTTCACAACCTTCATTCGGTTTCTTGACATTCAAGAAAACCAAGATTATGAAGCCAAAGCCTCCAATTCACCATAAAACTTCTACTTGACTTATAAATTCACTGCTTCTAAATCGAAACATGAAAGTAACTGAGGTGGTCCAGAAAGATGATCTGAATAGACGGTACTAGACCCGAACTGCGAACGATCTTCAGACATTACATTTCCTCTCTGGATCGGTAATGGAGGCCCCGTCGATTTAGGTGGATTGAAAGGCAGATTCTTGTCACTCGTCATCCCCGGTTGGTGGAACGAGAGACCAACATTCATCAGATGAGAATCAGCATCGCTGCATGTCAATAATTACAACACATAATACAGAACCGTAAATAACAATTCTACCCACAAAAATCCTTGAAATAATAATAATAATGTTACCATTAATTAAAATCATGAACCTTATATATATAATAGACTTTCTTTCAAACTTCTCCTTAGCGGGAGACTACCTATTCTTTCATTCTGTGCGTTCCTTTTTTACTTTTTACTTTTCTTTTCTTTTTTTTTTTTTTTTCTTTTTTTTTCGGTTTTCATGCACGTACAGAGCAACAAAAGTAGTTGAAGGAGGGGAAAAAAAAAAACGTAATTACAAATAGAGAACGGTCAAATCCCATGATGCCACGTGGAATTCCCCAACATTGCTATGTCTCACGGGGCTATAATCTGTTTTGATATGTTAAAATTCTATAGGTTAAAAACAAAAAAACACCGTTTTTTTAAAATTTTTTTTTATAACAAAAATTGGGATCCATAAATATGTGTCAACTCAAAAATATTAGATTTTTGCATAGTAATAGATAACATATCATTTCTCTATATTTATTTATTTATTTTTAATGAAAAAGGCATGTCAATAGTCAACTACCTCTACCTGCTTTTCCCGCGTTTTGATATACTAAAAGAAGTTTTGTGTGCGTGTGTGTGTGTGTATATATAAGGGAAAAAAGAAGTTTTGTATATTAATAAGCATGTTTGAAGGAGTAAATATGTGCATTTATGTTGTGTCAAACTGTTTAAGTTGGATTAGAGAAACTTTCATGTTTAAATCACTTTTTGGCACCAGTCAAAGCTGCCATTGAAGAATTGAGAACCTTTGTTCTAAAAATAGAGAATCTTCTTAATGTCATATTTATTAGTTGGAAAACATTTTGGTCTCTTCATGTGAGGTTATTTCTCTTTTCAGTTCACATTCGTTTGTTGCTGACTCTTGAATATGGCGGTTTCACTGAAGAGGAAAGAAAAGGAAAAAAAAAATTTTAAAAAAAAACTGCTGATCGTGGAAATAACCTATCCAATTATGAAGTCAATCAGGAAATCTCTTGTTTTTCCTTACATAAAGTTGTTGGTAAAATAGCAATACCAAAAACGTGATTAAAATATACACATATATATGTGTGTGTATTTATATCAGGAACTAGTTCAAAGAGAAATTCTGCTATTCAGGAACAAAAACATATAAACTCTGAATCACCGAAGTTATTGAAATTAAAACCTTCACTTATAAGGAACTGAAAACAGAGAACTGATTATCCCACTGCGCAGCATATCCGATTCAGCAACAACATACACAAAAATATGATTCTGGGGGTGGCAATATGACTAAACATTGCCCAAAAATATTCACCAGAAAATGAATAATTATGTACCAACAAAGGTCACTTGACTGATTTCCTAAAAAAGGAAAGAAAAAGATTGAAGATACACTAAACGGGCGAAGAACCAGAAGAGCCTGCAAAAAGTGGAGATCAGCCTGCAAATCTTCATTCACATTTGACCTCTCACCAGAGACACACTACCATTATCCTGAAAATGTTAAAGAGGGTTACTAAACTCCTGAAAATATAAAGTTATATAATCTAAAGCAGAAAGCCAGAGAGTCTTACTCTTTCTCTTGCCAAAAGAATTTTGGCAATCCGTACACCGGCAATCGAAAGAACATCCAACCTTACCCTTCAAAAGAAACAAATTATATTCAATCAGGGCAAATTTGTTGTCCATTAGTAGCATAAATAAGAGTTTCAAGAAAAATCATTTTTCGTATATATACAACAATGCGGTATAATTTTTGTTTTTGTTTTTTTCTCATTTTAGATGAGAGAAAAAAGTTGATAATTTTGTACCTTGAAGCATACACAATATCCAGACAAACACTTTGCCTTCTTGCAATTGCAGCCTTTTTTGTGCCTTGATGTGCTTGGGGTCGACATGGTCCCATCTTCCTGCAAAGTGTTTCCACTGTCAAATTAGTTCTATGCAGTAAAATATTACTGTAAAGGAAAAGTAAAGAAAAAACAAATTTGTATGAAAATTCTTTTGAGGGATCACCATAGTATTGGCTGAAGATTCGGTGCCCATGTTAGTGAAATTTGGAGCAAAGGCAAGTGGATCACGAGATTCAACTTTCTTGCGTGCATTTTGAACCTGGAACACGTTAGCAATCGTATTTCTGCAGTCTTGGCATGAGCAAGAACCGAAACAATAAAGTCCCGAGGCAAAGCAAGCACAATTACTGCCAATGAGGAAGAAAATGGTTTAGAGACGTTGAAAATACTAAAGATTATAATACTCTTAACTTAAAACCACTTGTTATTAGTGCTTTTTGCTGTTATGTGTAACTAATTTTAGAAAATTATTTTCATATCAAACCTTCCCAAATGTCGATCAGGTTTTCTGCATAGCCCTTTAACTTGTTTTTACAAGAAACGACCAACCAAAATCCATCACCAAAGAAAATAGGTTCGAACAAAATAATTAAAATGAAACCAACAACAACAACAGTAAGTGATGTCTTTCAATGGCATACAGTTTCAGGCATTCGGTCTTTTTACACTTGCAGCATATGTCCTTTTCATCATTGTCTGAAGCCTTTTGCCTGGATTCATTTCAAACACAAAGCAATGTTAAAGACAAAGTTTCGAAAGTATTTACACACTGACTAAAATATGTATCGCGTACCTTTTCCTCGGGTTCCCCTGGTTTAACTCCTCAACTCCATTACCGTCCAGTAAAGGATACATATTTAACTCCTCAACCAAATTACCGTCCAGTAAAGGAGACATACTTCCATTATGAGGAACTATCTCTGGATCGATCACCATAGTATCGGCTGGATATTCAGTGCCCACCCTAGTGGCCTTCGGAGAAAAGGCAAGGGGATGGTGCTGAACAGTTTCCGGCAATTGGAGAAGGGAAATTAAAAAAAGGACCCCAACAGCAACCATGAGAAGCAAAGAAACATATGTCCCTTCACAACATCATTTGTATGTACGTCTTTAAGGCATATAATGAGATTTTGAAGACAAATGATCTAACAGTCTACCATTAGGACTTTACATATGTAGCTTAAGTTTTTAAAAAAAAAAAAAAAAAAAAAAAAAAACCATATGTTCCGGATAGGGTATTTCTCCAAGGTCAACACCATTTAGCAAAATAGAGGATTAGGCAAGAACGATTACTAAAACGACCAAGTTAGAAATTCTTGATTACTCCAACAAAGGCTAGAAATTAATGAGCGCGATATGATTTACAGGATTGGATGGTCAGTTGGGACTGAATTGATTTCTGATTTTCAACAATTATCGTACTTTTATTAGATTATCGTCTAAATCTTTCATCATACGATCGAAATATGGGGAAAGATTCAGGACACGACTGGGCATGAGTATCATTGCGTTTTGTCTTTTCACAACCTTCATTCTGTTTCTTGCAACTCAAGAAAACCAAGATTATGAAGCCAAAGCCTACAATTTACCTTTAAACTTCAAATTGACTTATGAAATCACTTGCTTATATGTCGAAACACGAAACGAGTACCTGAGGTGGTCCAGGAAGATGATCCGAATCAACAGTTCTAGACCCGAATTGCAAAAGATCTGTAGACTTTCCATTTCCACTCTGGCATAGTAATGGAGGCTCTATCGATTTAGGTGAAGTGAAAGACAGATTCATGTCACTCGTCAAACCCGGTTGGTGGAACGGGAAACTGACATTCGTCCATTGCAAATCAGCATCACTGTTAATGATCAAAACACATGATAAAGAATTATAAATAAAAATTCTACCATGAAAATCATTATAAAAAAACTAATTAAATTAACAATAATTAAAACCAGAAACCTTCTTTGAGAGGGTAACGAGAGCGGTGGCTTCTTGTCTTTCAGAGGAGAAAGATTGTTTGAATTATCAGAGAAATGAAGAGATTCCTGATGAACAAACATCAAATTACTTATATATAGTAATATTACTGTATAGAAAAAGCAAAGAAACAACAAACTTGTATGAACAAGATAGATAGCTTTACATAGATAGAGAAACAACAAACAACAACCAAATTCGCACTTTAGATTGATAGTTTTAGTATTAAAGTCGTTAAACATACAAAAATCATTTAGAAAAACAGAGGTCAATTAGCAAAAGAAAATAATATACAAGCCAAACACAAGTAAGAACAAGATAAGGTTCTTTGGATTGGTTGGGATTGACTTCAAATGTCAAATTTTCGAATTACATTGTAGCTCTCAGTTTGCACTTTTACACACCCTTTTCATATTTATTAGATTCTCATCTAAATCTTCATCATATGATTGATATATAAGGAAAAACTCGGGACATGACTGGACATGAGTATCGTTCCGTTTTGTCTTTTCACAACCTTCATTTGGTGTCTTGACACTCAAGAAAACCAAGATTATGAAGCCAAAGCCTTCAATTTTAAATAAAACTAAAAATTGACTTATGAATCCACTGCTTATGTATCGAAACACAAAGAAAGTACCTGAGGTGGTCCAGAATGAAGCTCCGAATTGACAGCTCCAGACCCGAACTGTGAAAGATCTTGAGACTCTACTTCTATCAACTTAAGTGAAGTGAAAGGGAGATTCTTATCACTCGTAAACCCCGGTTGGTGGAACGAGAATCCAACATTTGTCCGATGAGAATCAGCATCATATATCAATTCAGGCCTAGAAAGTGCCCGAGGTGGTCCAGAAAAAACGATCCGAATTGACAGCTCTAGACCCGAACTGCGAAAGATCTTCAGACTCTACTTCTACAAATTTAGGTGGAGAGAAAGGCAGATTCTTGTCACTCATAAACCCCGGTTGGTGGATCGGGAAACCAACATTCATCCGATGAGAATCAGCATAACTGTCGATAATCACAACATATAATATAGAATCGTAAATATCAATTCTACCCACGAAAATCCTTAAAAAAATAATTATAATAATGTCAACAATAATTAAAATCAGGAACCTTCTTTGATAGGGTGACGAGAGCGGTGGCTCCTTATCTTTCACAGGAGAAAGATTGCTAGGACTTCTGGAGAAATTAGAAGATTTCTGATGAACAAATACCAGAAGAAAAAGTTAAAAAAAATAAATAAATAAGAAAAAGTTGCAAAAAAGATACAATCTTGAGCATCAAAAAGTATGATTTGTATTACGTACTTGAGATGAAGATGATGGTGGTAGCGATCGAGTACGATTTAGGTCCATATTCGTTGAGAACTGAGAAGAAAGAATAACTGTTGCGCTCACTTTGGGTTTTGGCGCGGAGTAGAGGAGGTTTATGGAACAGGAAAATCAATTTTTTTTTCTTTTAACTTTTTATTCACACGCTCATCTAACCACATATATATACATAACTACATATATATATATATATATATATAATTTCTTTCAAACTTCTCCTGAGCGGGAGACTACCTATTCTTCCATTCCAAGTTTTGTTTTGTTTTTTTTTTTTTAATGCACATACTCGGCCCAATCTTTTACTAAAAGGATTGAGCCGAATACAATGATGCAATGGTATAGATTTTTTATAGATACATACTTAATATACAAGATCTTAAATACAAAATAAAATATAAGGTGAAGCAACTTAAAATCTTTCTATTGTTGTGTTGGATTCACAATTAATCCTATGATCCTTAGGATTGATGTATTATATATTGGTGCATTCTTTTTTTTATTATTATTATTATTTTTATTTCTATGTATATCCTGCAGTTTCGGATCATAGATCGAGCCAAATATCACATAGGAAGTTAGGAACAAAAAAAAAAAAGTGTTTGCCAAAGTGCTTTGGTAGCTGGGGCTTCTATAGAGGTCAGAGTCTCCACAGTGGCTTACCCAAATCTTAATATAATAAGCAAAGGCTTGAAATAATTTTCACACTCTCGCAACTCACTTGGCAGTTTCGCAGACTCTTTTCATACCTTTCGTAGATTCCCATTTGAATCTTCATCGTATGATTCAAATATAAGTATAGATATAGGACATGATAGGGCAGTACAATTCCTTAATGCCTTTTCACAACCTGCATTCAGTTACTTAGCATTCAAGCAAACAGAAATTTTCGAAAAAAGAGTACCTGATCAGATGGGATAGAAATTTGATACTCATTGACAATGTTGGACCCGAGCTTCGCGAGATCTTCGGACTTTCCATTCCTTCCCTGACTTGGTATCGTAGGATCAGTCCATTCAGGTTGGAAGTTCGTGAAACTGGAATTCGTCAAAATTTATATCATAGTCCGAAGTAAAATCTGAAGGATTGACATAGTTGAACTCATTGAATTTGTAATTATTGTTGGAGTTAATTTCTTGACCAACGTCACTGTCAATGAACACAAGATAAAATATCATTAAAAGCAAAAGAGTAAAAACACAAAATTATGGAACATATATATATATATATATATATTTCAGAAAAATAAAAAGCTTAATTTGAGGATGCGATGAGAAGAAGCGAACATAGCAACGCGTTACGCGTTGACTTCTCATCATTGAATGGAGGAAGAGTCTCAAGATAGTCTAACAAAAGTGTTTCCTGATGGATCAAACAAAAAAAATTAAAAATAGTAAAACTAGTTGCGGAAGATTAAGGCATTGAGGATGACAAAAAAATATACATATATTAATATAAGATGGATTAATAATGGGGTTGGCTTACTTCAGAGGACGGCTGCAGAACAATCTTCTGCAAAGGTTCCATAATGTTATTGAAAATCAGAAGAAGAGAAGAGAAAAGCAGAGCAAAAAAGAGATGTGAAGTGTGAAAGTATGGTTATTGCAAGTAGTTTAGCAGGGTTTTCTAGTCTATGTTTGTTTTTAACTTTTGAATCTTATACTAGAATTAAACTATCAACGTAGAATTATCTTTAGCCAATGTATTCAAATAATTTAAACAACTTAAAGGTATTAAAAAAATAACGAAGGTTTCTTTTTTAAAAAAAATCCAATTAATATATGTGTATATCCATTTGAAAATATACATATATATTTATGAATGACGAATTTTCTTAAACTTTATATCTATATAAAAGAACATTAAAAAAACAGGAAAATTAATTTTAAAAAAATAACATGTGCTTATCTAAAGAACATGTTTTTTTTTTTTTTTTCCCTTAAAAAAATTACCTCAAAAGGAAAGGGGGAAAAAAAAAACACTGATTTTACCGGATGAGTTCTTAGATGGGCTGACATTTTGAGCCCAATGATGATGTTGGGCTCGTTACTTGAACCACCGTGGTTAGCGATTTAAACCCTGTATAAACCCTAGCTTTCAAGACGAACATTTCCTCTGCGTTTTTGGATGTTTGTTTGCCGAGAAAAATTTTTCTCTGTTTAATTCCTCTTTTCCCTCCCAAATTTCCTAGGCGTTTTGGCGGCAACCATAGCAGTTGACATCGGATAAACATGAACTTCAGATTTCAGAACCTCCTCGGAGCTCCGTACAGAGGAGGCAATGCTATTGTCGTCAACAACACCGAGCTAATCTCCCCGGTCGGCAACCGAGTCTCCGTCACCGACCTCATCAAATCCCAAACCCTAACTCTACCTGTTCAATCGTCTTCGAATATCTCCCGAATTGCGGCCTCGCCGGACGGAGTGTTCCTCCTCACCGTCGACGAGAACCGCCGATGCCTCTTCATAAACCTTCGCCGCCGAGCTGTGCTCCATCGGATGACCTTCAAGCACTCCGTCAATGCCGTCAAATTCAGCGCCGACGGTGCTTATATCGCCGTCGCCACAGGTAAGCTGCTCCAAATCTGGCGGTCTCCTGGTTTCAAGAAAGAGTTTTTCCCCTTTGAACTAGTTAGGACTTTCGCAGTTTGCGACGATAAAGTTACGGCCTTAGATTGGAGCCCGGACTCGAGTTATTTGCTTGCTGGATCGAAAGATTTGACGGCGAGATTGTTTTTCGTGAATAAATTGAAATCTAATCGGGTTAGGAATAAGCCGTTTATGTTCATAGGTCATAGAGACACTGTTATGGGTGTATTTTTTGGCGTTGATAAGAAATCTAATCGAGTTTGCCGAGTTTATACGATTACACGCGATTGTTTTATCTTTACTTGGGGTTTTAGGCCTAATGAAGGTGAATTTGATGAAATGGAAGTGGAAACTTCAGAACCATTGTCGCCGGGTACGCCTGATAGGGATCATGAAGGAATTTCGGAAGGCGATGGTAATGGTAATTTGAAGAAGAGAAAGGATTACGAAGGGAAAGGTGGTAACTTGGATGAAGAAGTTGGGTATTTGCAGAATGGGAAATGGGAGTTGTTAAGGAAGGACAATCTCAATCAGGCACCAGCGAAGTTGACCGCGTGTGATTATCACCGAGGGCTTGATCTGGTCGTTGTCGGGTTCTCTAATGGCGTGTTTGGGCTGTATCAGATGCCTGATTTTGTGTGCCTTCACCTGTTGTCGATATCTAGAGAAAAGATAACGACAGCGGTTTTTAATGAGCTTGGGAATTGGTTGACATTTGGTTGTGCAAGACTAGGGCAGCTGCTTGTGTGGGAATGGCGGTCGGAGACCTATATACTGAAGCAGCAAGGGCATTATTTTGATGTGAATTGCGTTGCATATTCTCCAGATTCACAGCTCTTAGCTACTGGAGCAGATGACAACAAAGTCAAGGTAAACTATTATCCAGAACGTGCCACTTCCAGTGTCTTTTTGAATTGAATTAACTGAAGACCATATCTTCTTCATCAAATTATAAATATAAATCTTCTGCAAATGTGTTTTAAATTACTCATAATTTTTACTGGCTTCTTACAGGTTTGGACTGTTTCCTCAGGCTTTTCCTTTGTAACATTTTCTGAGCACACAAATGCCGTAACTGCTCTTCATTTTATGGGCAATAACCATTGTCTCTTAAGTGCATCTCTTGATGGAACTGTTCGTGCATGGGATTTATTCCGCTATCGAAATTTCCGGACGTTCACAACCCCTTCTTCCAGACAATTTGTTTCTTTGGCAGCAGATCAGAGTGGAGAAGTGATATGTGCTGGAACTCTAGATTCATTTGAGGTTTTTTTTTTTATTGCCTGTACTTTTAACAGTATCAAGAAAACATATTTTACTGTCACTAACTTCTTTTCTTTTTTTTGGTTACTGGTGACAGATTTTTGTGTGGTCAATGAAGACAGGTCGTTTGTTGGACATTCTTAGCGGTCATGAAGGTCCTGTTCATGGATTGATGTTTTCTCCTTCAAATGTGAGTTCTCAACAATCTGGGATCTGTCCAGCCTGGTTACCATCAACGTTTGAACTTTTGTCCACCATGATTTGAATCTGCTAGGATCCCTAATTGTGATGTTCTGTTTCCAATGTAGGCTGTCTTAGCTTCGTCATCATGGGACAGAACGGTTCGGTTGTGGGACGTTTTTGAAGGAAAGGGTGCTGTTGAAACATTGCCTCACGCGCACGATGTTCTCACCGTGGTTTATCGTCCAGATGGAAAGCAGTTGGCGTGTAGTACATTAGATGGGCAAATTCATTTTTGGGACCCAATTGATGGTGTATTAATGTACACCATTGAGGGACGGAGAGATATTGCTGGAGGGCGTCTTATGACAGATCGCAGATCTGCAGCTAACTCAAGTTCAGGAAAGTACTTCACGACCTTGTGTTATTCTGCTGATGGAAGTTACATATTGGCTGGAGGAAGCAGCAAATACATCTGCATGTATGATGTTGCTGATCAGGTTAGTGTGTTTGTATTTATTTGTTTTTGAGAAATAGCTCTTTACGGTTGGGAAAGAATTCAGGTCTAAATCAGGTCTACTTCTCTATTGGACTTGTGTTGCATAGGTACTGCTTCGACGGTTTCAAATAACTCACAATCTCTCTTTGGATGGGGTTCTTGATTTCTTGAACTCAAAAAACATGACAGAAGCTGGGCCAATAGATTTAATTGATGATGCTGACAGTGATGTGGAAGAAGGCATTGACAAACAAACCCGGGGAAAGTTGGGTTATGATTTACCTGGATCCATGCCTAACCACGGAAGGGCAGTGATTCGAACAAAATGTCTAAGACTTGCTCCCACTGGTCGAAGCTTTGCAGCGTCGACAACAGAGGGGGTTCTTGTTTATTCAATAGATGATACCTTCATATTTGACCCCACGGATCTTGACATAGATGTCACTCCCGAGGTAATTAGTTACAAATCTGTTTCAAATGCCAGTCCAATGTCATAATATCAACTAATATCAGTCTTTTCAAATTGTGGATGATTATAAAATGAACTGAAGAGGGGAGTCAATTTACCAGATACTGATTTAGCTGAAAAGGGTATTCGAATGTGACATGAACTTTTTGTTAAAATGTGGTACAGGCAATTGAGGCAGCCCTAAATGAAGATCAGCCAAGCAGAGCTTTACTTCTGAGCCTTCGATTAAACGAGGACAGTCTAATTAAGAAAAGCATTTTTGCTGTCAGTCCAGCGGATATCCCCGCTGTTGCCGCTTCAATCCCCTACAGATATTTGCAGAGGTTAATTGAGGCACTAGCAGATCTTTTAGAAAGTTGTGCACACCTGGAATTCATACTCCGTTGGTGTCAGGTGTGTTCTTCTGATTTCGAATTTTTAGATATTGTTTGATTGCATTTTCTTTTAGGCTCTAAATTAATGTTTTGTGGTTGATTCTGCGGCAGGAGCTATGTAAAGTTCATGGTAACTCCATCCAACAGAACTCTCGAAATCTGCTTCCTGCTCTAAAATCCTTACAGAAGGCAATCACCAGAATACATCAAGACTTAGCAGATACTTGCTCTTCCAATGAATATAAGCTTCGTTATTTATGCTCGACGAGCTCGAAGAAATAAATGGCAACCATTCCTTTTCAAGTACTTGTTGTTCTGGTGCAATCTGCTAGCAAAACCAAGATGCCTGGTTCCGGCTTTGTAGCAGTGCAGCTACTAACCTCAGTGTGTCCCGAAGCGTCACAGGTGTTCACAATGCTGATGCGCAGGCAAATATCACAGTTTAGCTGTACTTAAGAGAAGAAAACTGATGAAGAAATTTTGTTCTATAATGTGTTGCTTGAGATGCTTTTATTCATGTCTGGTTTTGAGATCGTAGTTTTTGTTTCAGTCCATTTCAGCGGAAAAAAGGAACGAACATACATGTATTGAGGAAATTTATCAAAGAAAATGCATCGAGAAAAATGATAATTGTTTCCTGCTCACAATTGAGTGTTACATAATTCAAGAATTTGGATCTTTTCTAAACTCAACATGAACCAGAATGCGTTATAGGAATCATGCAAGGAAACTCCAATGGTATACAAGTCGAAGTTCGCATTATGATCATATCAAGCAAAGTTCCAAGAGTCTCCGTACACGAAGTTCAAAAATTCAGAACTCTTTAAGCGACAAAAAGGTCATAAAACTGAGAATGAAAGGAGATCTACGAGCCAATTTTATTGCTTTATATGAATTTTCAAAAGAAACTTTTCAGTTTGTATCGCCAACTCTGCATAAGCCTAGCACCTAGAATAATCGCCTATCTTCTCGCCTTCTTCTCGTCTTTGTGACGATTGAACCAAAGATTCACGTTGATGAAGCTCAATTACCACTCAAATTCAACGACTTATTTAGAGCTTTCTTGATTGGCAGCGATACCCTCAAGCTTTTCCTTCAATTCGCCAGTCTGCAACGGAATCACCATAATTTCAGAACTATATTCCATTTCACTTGAGAAAAAAATTAATACCCAAAATGTATTACGAGTTTCTTACTAACCTGGTGCAAATTCAGAATAATGTCTGAACCACCTATGAACTCTCCCTTGATGAATATCTGGGGAAATGTCGGCCATTGGCTGCATATGCAAAACATGTGAATTAAGAAAACAAGATGCATACGCGAGTATTTTGCCCCAATCATACAAACTCAAATGAAAAAACAAACACACGAACATCCAAAACTAAGAGGATCAGAACGAGTTGTTGCTCATCATCTAAAAGAGACGTGGCTTTCGTACTAGACAAAACTCAAAAGTAAACTAAGATCATAAGAAGAATGCTCCGAGTCCATTGACAACGGGTATGCTAATTGAACCAAACAAACTATTTACCTGAAGGCTTTTACAGCACTTTTCAGCTCAGGGTTTTCCAAAATGTTTCTAGCACTCAAAGGAACATCTGCAAGAGCCATAATTAGTATATCAAAAGCAGTAAGCTATTCAAAAATAAAGCAGCAGTGCTATTGCTGTCATCACATTTGGAAGAACGGATTAGAACATCGTACAACAAAATTATTCTATAGTTGTTGTTCCCCATGCCAGTTGAACCTTTTATATATCCAATCCCATATGCTAAAAGCGACCTCCATATGTAAACAACTAGTCTCCAAAGTTACATGAAAAATCTAAGCTGAATACCCTATGAATTATATTGCATAACGTCTAAGGAGGCCAAATACATCAAATTAAAACAAAAAAGAAACCCTCTCCCCAAAAGCTAAACTTATGAATTGATTCCAAAAGACAACACAACCCAATCATTAGCCTCTTAAGTAGTTAAAATCCTAAAACATGTTGTCAAAACTCCTACACTCCCAGCAAATGACTCGGTCGTGTTTCATCTAAATTTCCATGATCATCTACAGAGATGGAACGAAAAGTAATCTCGAGATTACTCTTACCATAATGCTTTAACACCCTTACTGCAAGTGAGCTAAATCCACATTGAGGAAGATCAGGTACCCCTTTCATATATATCATTACAGGATTCTCCTTGACATCCTACACCACACACAAACTCTACATAAATCTTATGCAAAAGAATAACAAAAGAAAAAAAATGTAAACAAAAATGTTCCGGTTGATAAGGCACTCAATTAAAATAAATATACCTGCTCAACAACGTCCTTCAAAGAAAGGCCGGAGCTCTCGAGCTTATTAGTGGGCTTAAAGTCATCATGGGTATCGGGCTCATTCGGAGTAGATGAGTACCTCATTCCATACTGGTAGAAAGATCCAGATACCTTGTAACATTTTAAAAAATAAAAAATAAAAATAAAAATTAACTACCATGGCTCTCTCTCTCTCTCTCTCTCTCTATATATATATATATATATATATATCATGAAAAAGAAAATAAAGGTATAGAATCTTACAATTCTACCAGAACGAGCAGCCGGGAGACCTGAAATTCCCTTAAACAATATGTTTGATAATGACCTTGCCATCATTACAAAGAGACCCTGCAAATAAGCCAACAACTGTTGATTATATGAGTGTACTGATAAACATGCTATCAATTAATATGCCGAATATAAGTATGCCAGTACATGTGTGTTTAAATATATATATATATATATGTATATATATTGTCACATTCAAATCTACACAATACTAAATCATTCTTCGGGAAGAGATGAATCAGAAATAAGAACAAAAAAGAGAGAAAAACCCTACCTCTAAAACTTAAAGATGTATAAAATTTAATTTATCCTATCCTAGCTCCAGAAAGTTTGGCAGCAGAAATTGGCTTTCTGCTCGGTGGGTTGGGCTTCCGTCAAGAGAAGAAGAGAAGAGAAGGGTTTGTTTGAGAGACTGCCAGCCACAGAGAGAAGAAAAGGGGAAAGAAGAGGAAACGAGGAGTATCTAACATTAATGTCTCGTAAATTTATCACTTTTGACATCTTATCTCAAGATTTTTGATTTTGATAATTTACTGTCTTAATTTTATTAAATTATTATAATATAACCCTTATAAGTTATTTTATGTTAAATTAGTTATGAAAAGTCCACATATACCTTAAGTGAAAACGAAAAAACTTATTTCTAATCAAAAATTTTTAAAATTATTACAAATCATAATGTAAATCTTCTAATTTTAAATCTTTTATTTAGAGTAAAATTAACTAAAATAGGTAAATTGTAACAATTTAGTAAATTCAGAGATAAATTATCAAAATTAAAAATTTAGGGATAAGTTGATAAGAATAATAAGTTTATGGGGCATTAATGCTAAATATCCGGAAATGAGTGAGGAAAAAGATAAAGTTATAAAAATTCCGCTCAAATTATAACATTTGTAACACTTTGACTCTCAAATTTTAAAACTTAACTTGTGTTACCCAAATTTTAAAACTAGAGCAATTTTTGCCCCTTATCATAAGTTTATCTTCCTTTTGCAAGGGGAAAGGAGGAGAATAAATTTATTTTTATTTCATACTCATTAGTATCATATTTTCTTTTATTGATTAAAGTTTATCGTTTTAAAGTTTTTTATTCTTATTGTAAGGGAAAATTTATCATTTAATATTAGTTTTTTGGGGTTAAACGTTTTATACTATTTAGTCATCTTTCTAGGTCCAAATTTTAACTTATGACATTTTTTGCTCAAAGAAAAAATTTTGTTACGGTTTCAAAGTTGAAGGACGGATGTTACGTTTTGAAATTCGAAAGGGACAGTGTTACAAGGGCTATAATTTAAGATAAATTTTTGTAACTAATCCTTTCTTTCTTTTTTATATATTAGGTAAATTTCTATTATGAATTATTGTCCTAATAAATGTGTTAAGTTGTATTAAATTAGAAATATCAATATTTTCATAAGGAATAGTTAATCAATTAATTAATAATTGATCATTTAAAATTATTTATAATTGGTTAATGATATGAATATGTAATTAAAACAATATTAAAGAGTATCTGTGATGTTAAAACACCACCAACTAAAATAAGCTTATGTTTGATTCGTCGGTTGGAGATAAAATTTCTAAGTTGAAGTTGATTGATTTTTCAAAAACTATTTATAAATTTTTTTAACTTTTCAGAAAAAAAATAAAAATTTAAATGACAAAGTACAGTTTAATTTGAATTAAACTCAAATACCACACAAAGCCTAAAAGTCTCTAGACTGGTCAAATTATTAAAAAAAAAAAAAAAAAAAAATTGAACCTCTTGAGTGGTCGGGTACTCATACAAGGAACAGGAGAAAGAGGTTCCACTATCATACCGGGGGTAGTATTTTAGACTACACAAATTTAAAGTGTCAAAACATAATTTTCAATAGTTAAAGGTATAAATACTACTTTAAGAATAATCTAATTTTTAAACTAATTTTTAGAACAAATTTCAAAAAGGCGAAAACTATAAGGAAATGTCGTTTGAACTTTGAAGGCTTGATTTTTAGGTTAACCACGTTTTTTTATTTTTTGGTAATGTTGATGTTGTATTCCATAATCCATATTCACAAAAAAAATAATAAAAATCAATAACATTATTTTATCTTTTTTAAATAACTTTTTTATTAATAATATTTAGTGGGGATGAAAAAGCAAAGAAGGTGTTAAAAAGGTACCAATAAAATCAACATTACAGTTTATTAGAAAATAACATAAAAAGTAATGTTAATGTTGCCCTGGCCAAGAAACGACGCTATTGTAAATTTCAAAACGACATAATATTCGTCAGTGGTTAAAATATTAAAAATCGTTATATGAGTTATGACTCGTTGTCGTCCGCATGAACGACAAGTCACTATTTTGCTGTGCGAGTGCTCAGAAAGAAAAAACGACACGCCAACTGGTAAAATATGGCCGTCGTGCTATAAATTTCTCTCTTTAATTTTCACTAAATAAAATTCGACACATTAAATCTTCATCATAAAATAATTGTTTCATTACCAGGGTTACCATCCCATATCTTTAAAAATAGGCGTCCATTGTAAAATTCTTTACATTTAAGAGAGAACAAATTTCATGAGAGAATGAAAGTTTGCCGTAATATTATTTAGAGATAATAGCTACACACACTTCTCACCGTAAAATTACAATGAAATTATCACACTTCTTTCAGAGCAACAGTAACAATAATAATTAAAAAAAAAAAAAAAAAATCAGTTTTGGCAAGATCAAACTTGAAAAGCTTCAACCGAGGAAAGTTTATAATAATAAGATATGAAAAACATCCTAAAGTCTTTCAATATCCTGCAACTGAATGAAACGGCATCCTGTGTTCTCCCAATCAAACAGGAAATTTGGAACTGAAACTTCAACCTATATTTTCAAACTCGTAATCTCTGTGCACTTCATTTGGAAAACAGAAAACAGAAGTTGTTAAAACCCGAGTAACACAACACAAAACTCAGAAGAAACAAAAATAGATGCTATCAAAGAACATAGGCATATTGATAACTTACAATCCAACGCCGAAGATAATCTGCATTACGAGCGAGGCAACCTAAAAACGTGATGAAGTCATCGTTGGCTATTGTAAGGTGACCACCTTTGATTCCGCCAATGCAGTCGTCGTGAACGGGGTGCGGGTGCTCTCCCTTGAAAGGAATTGTTGTTCCGTCTAGCGGCAGGGGTTGCCCCCGCATCATAGTTTGCCCGCCACCGCAGTCGCCTTTCGCGGGGATTATTGTCGTGGAAATTATTGCTTCGTCTAGCGCTGGAGCTACTACCAACATCGCGGTGTGACCTTGGTGTTCTCTCTGCTCTTCTATTATGTGACTGCTCTCTATCTCGTGAAGCATCCAATAAACGGCTAACAAGCATGATCTCGATCGAACGAAACATCGAAGCGAAAAAAGAAGACATCCAAGAATCGAAATCCTCTGATGGATCTTCAGTACTACTGTCTTCTGCAAGTCCAGGATTCACCAAGCTAAAGACGTCATCCAACTCTCTTTCCCGCTCCAACCTCATCCAATCATGCTGTCTTGTTGGATCCACCTCCGATGGTCGCACAGAAGGGTGTTCAGATCTTGCGTGCTTCCGTAGTTCTGAATAGTTTCCGGTAAAATTACATGTCTCAGAAGAACAACTTCTTACTTTGGTGTTCATGTACTGACGAGCGGACTCTGAAACAACATATCCAAACAGATCCCCTCGACAAAGTGGGCAGGCCAGCTTTGATTCCGTATGGCTCCCGCAAGGCCTAGTTTGCCCAGGCAGAGCCTGTTCTTCACTTATTCTGCGAGAGGCATTGCTTGTCAGAGGAATTTCTCGCAGCAATGCTGTTGAGGAGGAGTAAGGCTCAGATGACTTACAAAACTGGTCAAGGCAGTTTGAGTGCCGATAGCTCGTATTGCACATATAAGGCCTGCAGCCCTTCTCATGAGAAGAACATTTCAAAAGGACCACATTGTGTGGGTGTTCCATGCATATGGGGCACCTAGCTTCTTCCCACTCTTTCACATCATCGACCGATCCCACTGGACTTTTAGGTTTACTTGGATTGGCATCATTAGAGGTACTAGAATAAGGAGATGCTCTAGACTGATCAAAAGACGAGGACCGTACTCTTCTAACCTTGGGCATTTTTTAAAATTAAGATACCACCACAAAACTAAAAATCTGTCCTCTTTCGACGTATGAAAAAAAGGAAGCATCAAAACATCAAACGTTAGAAACAATTCCACCATTAATTTAACGTAAGCAAATCATAAAAATCCAAATACAAATAAAAAAGGTATTAGCATTATTCAGGAAAACTAGAAAGAAAAAAAATGGAGGGAATGCATATACAGGAAACTTCAGAACCCTTTAGAGAATTCTGGACACAGAATACATATCCCAGCTCCAAATCCCCGGGACAAATTTGAAAATAAATTTATGTCTTTTTCATCACTTAATTTTATCAAACTAAAATCTAGAACAATCTCTTATTTCTCTTAACCAAACTATATATCTCTATTAAAATTAGAACTAGTATCGGTACTACCCACTCTAATCCTCAAAATCATCCAACAAAATCATCCAAAAACCATGACTTAAGACAATCATCAGATTACAAGACCAATTAGATGTTAAAACTCACAAAATTCATTCTCAAAAAAGAAAATTATATGTCTTCTTAACGATAAATCTTGACTTAAGACCCTCATCCGTAAGGACTAAGAAGCTACTGCACCCAAAAAAAAAAAAAAAAAGTTGGTATATTATGAATTCAATTACCAGAGCAGACGCTAATATACTCAATCTTAAATTTAACAAAGGAGCTAACTTCCAATTAAAAAAAAAAAAAAAAAAACACTGAATCCATAGAAACGAGAGTGGATTCAAAGTTCTAACCCATGAGAGGCGCAAATTAAATCGGATTTCAAATTTAGAAATTGAAGAGAGTGAAATTCCCAAGATTTTAAACCTAAAAATGTCAACTTTATAATTATTTTTTATTTTTTTAATTTTTGGTTTTGAATTGGGAGATGAAGCCGATGCGAACAGCAAAAATTCGCACGAAAGCGATTAAATAAAAAAAAAAAAAGATGAAAATTACGATCACACTAAAAACTGGGTTCGAATTTTTTGGGAGCAAAGAAGAATTGGCGATGTTAGAGTTGAGAATTTTTACCTGAACAGAGTCAGGGGAGGAGACTTGGGTAAATCTCCTTGAAAATGCGTCTCGGCTAAGAGGAGGAGAAAACAACGCATGTGTGGATGTCATATAGGGAGGAAAAGTGAACCGTCAAAAAACGTAGCTGAGTGAAATTACTTTAGTATCCTCCTACCTATTTCCTCGAAAATCATTTCGGACCCACTTCAAGACGTCAGGCCGGCCCAGAATACAGACTACATGTCGTTTCTGACACTGTGAATTGTGGCTTCACGAGTTTCTGACATATAAATTACGTCGTTTAATTTAAGTGTTGTCCTTTTGGTCGGGAAGGAGAGGGTATGTCGTTTCTTCTTCTCAAAGACTCGAAACGGCAGGAAAAATGCAACCATTACTTTATCAGCCGTCATTTGAAAGACAAACGACATTATGTTTTTCATCTCAGACGACAGGAAAATGAAATCAGTAAGCAACGGTCGTTTCAATGACCGAAAGACAGAACCAAAGGCCAAATTCGACCACGTCGGAAAAAACGACGCGTCGTCTGTGCATATAGAAATTAGAAAACGAGTTCCAAGATGTCATTTTGATACTCATTTCACCCTTTTTTTTTATTTATTTATTTATAATTCCTTTCATCGTTTTTTTTATGCTTAAGAAGAAGGAAAAAGAAAACGACACAAAAACATACATTCGGAAAAGGATTCTGCTTTTCGTAATTTAGGGGTCGTTTGAGATCGTTTGAGGTACCATCATATGATATTTTACCATTTAGATTTCAAATTTTCAACTCTATTCAAACTCTCTCTCTCTTCCATTTTCAAAAAATTTAAATTTTAAAAGTCTAAAATTTTCTTATTTCAAATTGAAATGAAATATTTTTTATGTCAAAATACTAATAACGACGAGACAAACAAGATAAGATCCATTTTACATATATTTTTCAAACACATTTCAAATTTTTGTACTATTTTCTATATCACATAATATTTTCAAAAGTTTTTCTTCTAAACATACATTTCTAATTCAACTTTAAAAACATCATCTCGAGATGTTACCCCAATTTTTGGGGCTTTGGTTGATGATGGGCTTTGGTTGATGATGAATTTTTGGATGAAAGAGAAAATGGTAAAAAGTTGAGCTTTGAAACCGAACATCTGGGTTTTTACTTCTTGCGTTGAGACAGTTCTGACGCTGATATACTTTTTAGATTTGTATCAATATCGGGAATTAGCCGTGTCATATACTTTTTAGATTTGTATCAATATCGGGAATTTGCCGTGTCTGTAAATTATAATCTTCTTATAGCTGACAAACTTTAGATTGTTGATTAGAAGTGGTGGGAGGGTGGTTTCTTGTATGGCCTGCAGTTTTGTTTGGAAGAAGGTAGTTTTAGACTCTCAAGGAAAGCCTTTTGGTTGCTTTTATTCTGTTTTGGTGGTGACTGAATCTGAATAATCCGGAACTAAAGATACATAATTTTCTGATTGCTACCACCTTCAATTTTTAGGTGTGCTTGCTTATTAGCTCTTGGCATTTGGCGTTCCTACTATTTTTAAAAAAATAAAAAGGTGTCGTTTTTAGCATTTTCCAATCGAAAACATTCAACATGAATGATAGATATATATATATATATATATATATTTGCATTTTCCTACTTATTTGCATTTTAACAAATGGGAATTTTGATTTATAATTTCATATCCAGCTCATAGAACTACATATACATACGAGCCCAATAGCATCCATGGGACAATAGCCAAATTGTACTTCATATTTCAATCTAGTTTACAGCTCTTTCATTCCATAACAGAGAAATACACAAAACGACATAACACTTTTTGCCGTTTTTCTTAAAAACCAGGCCTAACCAACAAGAGAAACAGCCAACTAACAACACAAGACAGACAGATTTATTAAAATAAAAACGACATGAACATCACAAACAAACCAAACTTGGAGTCAAATGACAACTTTAGTCCCTGGCCTTGAAACCAGTGGGAGTGTCGTATTCATCCCGATCCTCGTCGTCGTTTTTGGCCATTCCAAAAGTGCTTTTCACTGCATCAGCAGTCTTTTGGGCCACGTGCTTCACTTGCTCTCCCGTCTGTTGAAATATCCCACTGGTCTTCTCCTTCCCCTCATGGGCCTTCTCGGCGGCCTTATGGGCAGTATCCGAGCTCTTCTCCTTAGCTGCTTGGGCCCCACTCTTGGTTTTCTCCTTTGTCTCTTGGGCCGTCTGGTTGGTCTTGTCCCTTGCCGATTGGGCCGTCTCCGTGGTCTTGTCCTTCGCCGCACGGGCCTTGTCCCCCATTGAGCCCATCATTTGGTTGCTCTTCTCCTTTAAAAAACAAAAAAAAAACAAAAAAAACAATCAATAAACTAAATAAATAGACAGCTTTTAAACCTTATTTTAAAAATTCTTAAAATAACCATTAATTATTGATCGACTGTCAGCGAAAAATACAAATAATTTTTTTTAAAGCAAAAATACATATTTTTATTAATTAGTAAAAGAACGACCATTTTTATTATTTTTATAAAACTATAAACATTTATAAAATAAAAAATAAAAGTAAAAAGTCTTAAAAAATAGTCATTTACCTACATATCCTAACGTTTATTATGTTTTCCATATAAATAAAAAAAATTTTACTCTTGTTTAGGTCTTTTCAAAGTAATTTATGAAGTGTGGGCTTTTAACTACTGACTCAAACTAAAATCATATATGGACTAAACTGTGTTTGGTTCACCAGTTAGAAATAAAATTTTTAAGTCAGAATTGGTTGATTTTCAAAAACTAGTCATAAATTTTATTGATTTTTCGTGAAAAAAAAAACAAAAATCAAGATAAAAAAATACAATTTAATTGAAGTTAAACTCAAATTTCAAACAAAGATTAAATAACTCATCATTAAAAAAACAGAATCATATCAATAACATCACTAAAAACAGAATCATATTGATAGAAACTTTCTGTTAGTATCTCCTATAAGTAAATAGGTTTATATGAAGACATGAATTATAGTACCTCAGCTTGGCCCTTGGCTTCACCAGCTCTGTAGCTGTGACCCTGATCCTGGGATGCCATTTTTACTTGGAGAAAAGGTAAGTGAGAGCTACTTGTAATTTCTTTCTTTTGAAAGTACTTTGGAAGATGAGATATTGTTACTGTGTTCTTTGGCAGTGTGGTGATTCCTAGTTAAGGTGCCTGTAACAATTTTATAGTGTAGAATGGGAAAGTCGGCGAAACGACACGTGTCCTACTACTCGACACGTATCTGGCACGTGCCTTGCTTTCGTAACGATGTCGGGTTACTGCGTTCGGTTTGGAAGATTGAATGGATGACTCAGCCTATGTGACGCTGCCACGTGGTGTTTCATGCAGTTTGAAACACACGTGTCGAGTGCAGTGGCTTACACGCTTTTCCTGAAAGTTAAGAAGGCCTGCAGATAATCTGTGTCTCCACGCAGGAACAATATTAGCCACTAAAAACACAATAGTTTAAATAAAAAAAAAAAAAAAAACAACGAACACAGAATTCTAACATAAGAACTCTTTTTTCCCCCCCTATATTCGATTAAGAATATAGTTTTTTTTTTTTTAACTGTTCAATCTATAAACATCGAAATTAAAAATTATCACGCATACATAACACAAGTATATTTCTATTTATTTAGAAATCAGATTAATAATTAAAGTTGCAAAAAGAAAGTTCCAAAATATAAACCCATTACGCTAACAGGAATTTGTTTTAAAGCAACCAGATCTCACAGTGTCCCATGTATCTTTGCATTTATCCATAAGTATGAGGTGATAATGATTACTAGATTTGTGACTTCATTTTACCTTTTGTAAATATTCGATATTTCTCTATATTGGAAATACGATTGATTTACATTTTATGATTACAGTGGAATGTGATCTTTTACAATTATAGAAATTTGTTAGACGATGTGGTTATATCTCACTTTTATTTCCCAGCAAATTGTAAATGAGGTTCCTTGACGTACATGATTTTTTTTTTCTTTTATATAAATTACTTGGCGTACATGATTTGGAACCAAATTGACCGACGGGTGACATTTTACTATGTTTGACAAAGTTTTTTAAAAATTATCTTTTTATTTCTTAGTTCGAAATTGTTTTTTAAAGTATTTGCATGATTAATTAGAATTGTGTGTGTGTGTTTTTTTTTTCTTTTGAGTAATTGGTGTAAATGATTTCTGAATTCTTTTAAAGGTAACGATTTGGTCCTTATTTTTTTAATTTTGGCCGAGACGATCTTAAACTCTCTAAATGTTAGCAATTTTAGTTTTTTCCGTCTAATTTGTTAAGTTTTTAACGAAAAATATCATGTGACCCATCACATGAGTTCAATTAACCATCAAAAGATGAAAATACCCTTATTAAAAATAATATCCCACACTAATATACATTTAAAAAAAAAAAAAGAAACGGAGAGAGAGTCTTCTTCTCCATCGCCGAAACCCCCCAACCCCTATTCGCCGACCAAATCGCCAAACTCCCCCGCCCCCCCAAACGAACTCAAAACTCGACCCCCGCACCTCCGTCGCTGACCAAATCACCGAACTCGGCCCCCCACCCCCTCCCCTGACAAACGTACTCAAAACCCGCCCCCCTCTCCCCCCCTGGGTGTCACTGAATCCGACACCCAGACCCTGTCGATGGACCCGGCTTTTTCTCCCTCTATGCGTCATCGAACTCGGCCCCCCAACCCCACCAAACTCAAAACCCATACCCTGCCTCCTTCTCCGTCTCCGAACTAACCTAGGTCTCCCCACCCAAATCTCGGAAATGAAGAGAGAGAGAGGAGAGATGAATTTTATTTTTATTTTTGTTAAGCCAATTATTGTTAAATTATTAAAATACCTTCTCAAATTAGATCACATGTATTGTATATGACTCATTCCATCAGAAACTTAGTGGAATTGGACGGAAAAGATTAAGATTGTTAATATTTAAAGAGTTTAGGGTCGTCTTAGCTAAAATTTAAAAAAAAATTAGGGATCAAATCATTTCCTTGTAAAAAATTTAGGGACTATTTGGATCAATTACTCTTTCTTTTTTAATCTCCATAAGATAAAAGTAACATGACTTCTAAGAAAAAAATAAAGTTCTAAAATTATTTACACCTATCAAGCATTTATAGAAATATAATTTTAAATATGTACCGAAAAGTCATAACTTTGACGGCTTTTCTTTTCTTGATATATGGAATAAAAGTACGACGGGCTCTAATCCTTGGAACTTAATAAGCTTCACACGCCATTTGTAAGCACAATCCCTCTCCGGAGCCTATTCCAAAGGGTTCTCATTCCTATACTGGTCTAAAAATAACTTTTGTTTGAATTGAATTATTCTTCCCAATTTTGGTTAATGAAATGGATTAGGGGAGTGAGTCTAACCAATACGCACCATGTGATATAGTAAATGCATGCATATATAGCGGAAACCATGTGGCTATGCGTATCACGAGCCCTCTATATATATCTTCCTTGTCGTACACAAGCTTTCAATAAAATAAAATAAAAAGTCCTTTATATATTTTTACTATTACCATTTTCTTCGTGTAAGAATTTTAGGAAGTGAAAAGAAATATGGCAAGCAAAGGACGTGAAATCGCACACAAGGCTGGCCAAATGACGGGTCAAGCTCAGGTGAACACATAAACATACAACACATGCATATTTATATATACATACATGTATATATATATATATATATATATTTTTTTTTTTTTTTTTGTGAGTTAATATATGGTAATAAGTTGTGTTTGGTATAAAATTTTGTAATAAATAGTTAAAGAAAGATGCGGCAATGAACAAGGCATCAGAGGCGTCCCAAGCTGCAACTGATCACGAGGCATCTTGTATTACTAAGTCTCCCAAAGAGTGTGCTTCTGAGGCCCCTGGCCAAGCTACCACCTTCATTCAACAGGCAAGCTTTTAAAAACCACGTGATTCACGTTCATGTTAAATAGGATTTATTTATTTATAGTTTGTTTTAACCTTTTTTTTTTTTTTTTTTTGGGGTCTTGATTTTCAGTCTGGGGAACAAATGAAGAGCATGGCTCAAGGAGCAGCTGATGCTGTGAAGAACACGCTGGGATTGAACACAGATTCCACCTCCACTAACAACCCAAGCCACTAGAATTTATGTGTCTTTACATACATACATATATATATATATATATAAATATATATTTATATAGAATTTTTGGTTTGAACCAAATTTGTGTGACATGCAATTTGGTCATGGGAATTTGCTATATTATTTCCTAGGTAGTAGTAATTTTCTATTTTCAGATTGTTTGAGTTGTAACAAATAACAATGGTTGTGTTTCTTGTTTCTTTTTCAATAATTCCCCCATGAGAATAAAATTTTGTTATCCATTAAGAAGCTGCGACTATTATTAGTGTTGTCTTAATTAATTTTTGATGGCACTCGCCTTCTCTGTTCTACTTTGCAAGTTCAAGCTATTAGCTCTATTAGTTTTTGAATTTAGAGATGAGAGAATTCAAATTATGCATCGTATGTTAGAGATAGGTGTGGATTTACCGTTTTTTTATATCTGTTATCATATTAGTTGATCGGTTTATTTTACTTGGTCAATGAAAGTCATATATATATGTATACATTCACATTATTGGACCATAATATTCGATCTAATGGTTTATTTAGTTCTCAGGTGTGAACCTAAGGTTTTATATCAGTTTTTATCTTTTTCTGAAAAGTCAACAAAAATTATAAATAGTTTTTGAAAAAACAATCAATTTTAACCTAAAATTACCTCTCAAACCTGTATTCCAAATGCATGCTAAAGTTTTAAATCAAATCACTTAAAGAAGAATAGATATCCCTTGGAAGGGGGGAAAAGAAAAAGAAAAGTCTCCCTTACTATAAACAAAATACTTCAAAGTATATGCTTACTAAACTCAATTTAAAAGTTTATTACTTACCAAAACTCAAATAAAGATGCCAATCACTGTATTCATTACATCTATCCAATTATGGGTCCAAATTTTAAATATCAATCATATATCATATCGTAATTCAAATAGAAAAAGACATAATCAATACCAATATATATATATATATATATATTTCTGTATATACAATATACATAATTATTAAGAATCTAATCAAAACTGACCGCTATTGAAAACCAATCATCCAAAACTTAAAAAAGTTAGGACCTAATAAACTCGAACCAATCGAGCCCTTATCGACATGATTTTAATTTGTGGTTTAGAACGGTCCAAAATCAAACCAAACCAATCAAGCCATTGGTTATATATTTTTTGTTTTTATATATTATTGTATATATACTATATGTAGTGAAAATTAAAATTAACAAAAAAAAGAAAAAAAAAAAAACACAAGGGAGTGAAACGACATTGTTAAGACTTAAAACATGGACTATGAATTCATTTTGGTTAGTAAATTATAATTTATTTTATGTTTAATGATTGAATTTTTTGGACATTTTTCTTTGTTTTAGCACTATCAAATTAAAATTTCAATATCAATATATGTTATATAAAAAAGAAGCTGAAACATATCATATAAAAAAGAAGTCTAAAAAAACTGAAAAAACTACCCAGTTACCTCTTGTATTCCATGTAGTGATCCCTTACAACAAAACGAACATACCAAAGCAGCCCGATCGAAAAAAAACCAAATCATAAACGATCTGAACACCGATCAAGTCTGTCTTAATTGTCGTATTGAGACCGAAACCTGCTATTCTTACCCATTGTTTGGATGACATATCCAATTTCTAAAATTGAAATATTTTTACAAAAAATTATTTGTCTCAAGTTTTTTTATCATTTTTTTATTTTGAAAAAAAAAAATCTCATTTTAAATTTATTTTGGGGAGAGGCTGTGGTAGAGCCTCTCCCAATGACTCTACCGGTAGAGTCACTTTTTTAAACCGTTGAGATTTAATCGAACGGTTGAAATGTTGTTAGTGTACCATATTTATTATACACCTTATCTCATATAATCTTTCTCACCCCAAGTATTCTCCGTCGCCAGCGACCTTCCCGCCGCCGGCGACGGACGCCGGTGACTCACCCCCGACGCCGGCTCCCACCTCCGGCGTCCCACCACTGGCCCCAGCCCCCCGATCGGCCGGCGGCTTGCCGACGACCCCCCCTTTCTCTCTCCTCTTCTCTCTCTCTTCTCTTCTCCCCGACCCACCTCCGGCACCCCCTACCACCGGCCCCCAGCCCGCCCCCCCACCCTGCCCGGCGGCCCCCCTCCCCCGGCCTCCCCACCCCCCCCACCTCCCCCTCTCTCTTCCCCCCCTCTCTCTATCTCTCTACCCCACCCCAGCCCCGGCCCCCCCCACACCACCCCTAACGTGAGAAGAGAGAAGAAAGAGAGGGGGGAGTCGCAGGTGGGGTGGGATGGGGGGGCGCCAGGCGGCCGGGGGTAGGGGGGCCGAGGGTCGGGAAGAGAAAGAGAGGGGAAGAGAGAGAGAGAGAGGAAGAAAGAGAGGGGGAGGCGGGGGGGGGGTGGGGGAGGCCGAGGGAGGGGGGCCGCCGGGCAGGGTGGGGGGCCGGGGGGCGGGCTGGGGGCTGGGGGCCGGCGGGGCTGGTGGTGGGGGGGGGTGCCGAAGGTGGGTCGGGAGAAGAGAAGAGAGAGAAAGGGGAAGAGAGAGAGAAAGGGGGTCGTCGGCGGCCGACCGGGGGCTGGGGCCGGTGGTGGGACGCCGGATTCGAGGGTGGAGTCGCTGGCGTCCGTCGCCGGCGACGTGAAGGTCGCCGGTGACGGAGAATACTTGGGGTGAAAAGATTATATGAGGTAAGGTGTATAATAAATATGGTACACCAATAATATTTCAACCGTTCGATTAAATTTCAACGGTTTTAAAAAGTGACTCTACCGGTAGAGTCATTTAGGAGAGGCTCTACCACAACCTCTCCCTTTATTTTGTATAATTACTCTTTTGAAAAAAGAAAAAGAAAAAAAATATTTTTAAAATCTTCTTATAAGACATCATTTTCAATATTATTTTTATTTTTTTCTCATTCTAAATAACTTTTTGATTTCATAAAAAAAAATTTTACATATCCAAATATTATTTTATCTCAAAATAAAAAAAATTTCTTATTTAAAATATATATATTTTTTTTAAATAAATATGTAATCCAAATGAGTCTTAATTATCATAAACCCCCTGGTCCATAGAATACAATGTGAAAAACCGAAAAGAATTGTTATAATTACCAATAAATGCCCTCTGAAAACAAAAGGTGTGTCGGGACAGTAACATGTCATGACGTCATCGGGGCAGTTGCTAGTGTAAGCTAGTAAGATAACATAGACAAAGACTCGGAAAGATGACTCGAATCTCCTATCTTTTATTTTTATTTTTATTTTTTTTTAGCGAAAAAAAGGAGAGGAAAGAAATTACAGGAGAGAATTTGAAGAAGAAAATGAAATTTTAGAGTTTGTTTGGAATACAAGTTCCACTCAAATTAAATTGTACTTTTTTTATCATGATTTTTATCTCTTTTTGAAATTTTTTTTTATCTTTTTTGAAAAAGTCAACAAAAATTGCTATTTAAACTTATCAATTTCAACTCAACCCATTCACCAAACACCCCCTTAGTTGTTTGATAGAGAGAAACTTGGGAAGGAAAGAAAATTAAAAATTTATAGATCTCATAATTTTTTAATCCTTTTAACTTTGGGAAGAAAAGTTGATAGAAATTTTTTAACAAAGTAAATATAAATAAAATAATTATTTTAATCTTAATCTATCATCGTCTCTTAATTTATAAGAGGTTATTTTTGTAAAAATACATTTGATTAGATATTTTTCTTCTTGTTTTCTTTCTATTTTACCAAACAATATGAAGCAAAATATCTCTCATTTCCATCACCTAGCCTATGTTTGATAAGAAAGAAAGAAAGAAAACAAGAAGCAAAGGAAAATAGAAGCGAAAGAAAATAAGAGGGAGATAAAAAATTTTGTTTTTCCTTTATGATATTTAGTATCATTGAAGAAAAGAAAATAAAAGGTTGTTTAATTATTATTTTACTTGTCTATATATATTATTTTACTATAAAAACATGAATAAAAAAGTAATTTTAATAGTTATTGGATGAATTTTAGTTTTCCTTTCACTTTTGAAGATAATAAAAAAGTGTATTAAATTTCAATATTTTTTCATCATATTTTCCTTTCCTTTTCTCTTTTCTTTCTTCCTTTCTTTTTATTTTCCATCTCTCTTACCAAACATAGTATTAATGAATAATAATATGTCAACTCATTTTAAAAAGTTTGAAATACTTTACAATTGAATTTTAAGATCTAACTTTATTTAATGAGTAGTGTTATAAACATCAACTCTAATTTTAATTTTTTAAATATCAACTCACTTGTCATATTTTTATTAGTAGATATAATTAATTAATATGATAATATTTTAAGTACTTATTAAAAAGAAAATAATAGTTCATACATCATATTAAATGATATTTAAAAATTGATATTAAAGTATATTTGTCTAATATTTTTTTATTTAATAGTGTATCACAATACAATTAGTTAGGCACGATGTGATGTGACGTACAATTAAATAGGAAATTTTAATCCCATTAAGAGATCGAAGAGAGAAAATTGAATGTGTGCACCGTAAAATTTGTAACCGACCGTATCCAATAACCACCGCATAAGCGTCTTTAGATCCCCCTCTCTGTCTTTCTTCATCGAGAGAGCTCTTCCTCTTGGCAAGCGAAACAACAAACAAAGCATGCTCTGAACTTTGGAAAGACTCGGAACTCCCCATCTCTCTCTCTTCATCTTCATCCTAGAGCGAGAAAGTAGAGAGAGAAACCAAGATCTGTTTGTAGAGAGGCAGAGCAGAAAACCAGACAAATGTCTCTAACGAGTGTGAAAATGTCGGAGGATGTGTGGCTCACATGCCTCACTCATGCACTGTCCACCGAGACCGAGGAGATCATGGGCCTTCTTCTTGGTGACATCGAGGTTGCTTTGAATCAGTTTCGATCTTTTTTCGATAGCTTTTTGGATTATTTTCTGAAATGGGTTTTTGTAATTCTCAGCCGTGGAATGGTTTTTTGGTTTGGAATTTTCTGGAATTGGGATCTTGAGAATTGCAATTCTTTATAAACCTTATGGCCCTGTTATTGAATTTGTGTGTACTGTTTTGATTAGATACGAATTAATTTGACATGGGTATTGTATGAAATTGCGGTTAAGCAATGTGGGTTTCTGAATTGCTTTGAAGAAGTTTGTACATTTTTTGTGTGTTCAAGTGGGTTCTTCGAATTCTTGTGCAGTAACATTTTCTCAATTTTTGTGATTCTTTTGTTGAATTTTACAGTAGTTGAACATTGGATGTTTGAAATACTAATGTAGAATCGTTCAACTAAGATTACACTATGTGGATGTTCAATTAGGGATACCAATTTCTTGACTGCTGTTTTTCTGTCTTGTCCAGAATTAAGACCATTGTCGGTGGAGAATGTTACCATTAGATGACGTATTAGTCTATCAGCTGTTTTTGAGTGTTTCCTTTTGGAAATTTTTTTTGATCTCTTCGTTCTAATAATTTGAATTCATATTTGGGTTTTGGAATTTCAGCACAAGAATGGGAGTGTGACCTGCACTAATTTGGGGAGCATCACCTCAAACACGCTCTGATCGAAGAAAGGACCGTGTGGAGACTAATCCTGAACAGTTGGCTGCTGCATCTGCCCAGGCTGAGATATCCATTATGCTCTTTGAATTACTGTTTTTCTTTCCGAACTCTTTAATATTCGATGTTAACATTTTTGATAAGGTTAGATAACGTATCATTGGAACTTTTTTTTTTTTCAATTCTGGAAATAAAACCACTTTCAAGGAAGATAAAAGAAGAAACTTGCTTCGACTTTCCTGTACTTTCTGTTATATCGTTAAAGTTCACGTTCTCTAATCTATATACTTTTTAAGCTCGGAAGGGGAGATGTTTTTATGTTTCACTTATAAGATCCATTTCGTTTTGAACAAATTTTACGCCCAATAAGTTATCAAGGTCTTTTCTTTTGCCTAGTTGATTTTGACTTAACTAACAAATTGAACGGTACTGAGGAACTGACTCTCAGTTTGAGCTTGTAGCTGTTCTTCATCGTAGTATTATGGCTGCATTAAAACTTGAAAGGTTTATATTGGCCCTTTGATGGACCTATCCTCTTGAGGAGGTTAAGAGTTTAATGCAAGCTTGCTAAATTTTGCAATGTTCTCAACTTGTTCTACGTTTACATTTTAGATATCGGGTTCTATAGCAGTCTATAAATTTTGGTCGTATTGTTTTCAATTAACTCTGTAGCACAGAATGACAAGCTTGACTGGAAGAACAACTAGAGTGATTGGGTGGTACCATTCACATCCTCATATTACAGTTCTTCCTTCTCATGTCGGTGAGTGTTTCTTAATTACAATTTTTCTGCTGTTAATCTAATTAGTGCATGAGGAGATTTTGAGTTTAAAAGGGAAAAATACATGTACGAGCAGATTTAAGTTTTTAGACATGAGGAAAATTTATGTTTGGTTCTCAAAACTAATTTTTACATTTCCGTATTCTTCAATTCACTAGATGTACGGACTCAGGCTATGTACCAACTTCTGGATTCTGGGTTTATTGGGCTGATCTTTTCCTGTTATAGTGAAGATCTAAACAAGGTTTGTAGAAATTCCATATTACTAGCGCGGTTGCATTTTGAGAGTGTTCGTGAGTCAGATTGTGGATAATTTCAGGTCGGAAGGATCCAAGTCATTGCTTTTCAGTCCTCAGATGGGAAGCATCATCATATGTCAAGACCTATTTCTCTGTCTCCTGTTAATAAAAACTCAATAATAGATCTCGAATCATCGTTAAGTTCCTCAGAAAATGCAGCAGGGAGATCAGGGTCCGCAAAGGTAGAGAGTCCTGAACAAGACACTGGTGATTCTAGAATTGTTGGAGGTATTAAGGTATACTTTTCATTTATCAAAATGGGAATAATTATATGGTAGTTGAGTCAGAAGGAGAGTTCTAAAACCCGGGTAAAGTTAGGAAAAAAGCATTGATGATTATATGACAGAAGGGCTGTTTCTTAATCTTATGAGAGTGAAATTCATTTTCTTCTTGCTTTGTCTGATCACGTACAAATTGGCTAGGGCGGGGCAAAATCTTCAGACTTGGGGGGTCTTTTTGCTAATGCTGATGCAAACCATCTAGAAAAAGAAAGAATTGGAGGAAATTACAATACCCACAATTCAAATGACAACATTGTTGATATAGATCCCATGGATGTGTCGGATAGCATGCAAGAAGCAATGCATCGTTCAAACTTGGACATGAGGTATACATGAGTATGTTCTTCGCCACTTGAAATCTTTTTCATTCAATTCAAACCCTGGTATTTTAATAGAAAAATGCCGTTGTTCATTTGATCCTGACTCGCATACCATCAATCTGCGGTGTTTTACATGTTTGTCACATTTTCGTTTTCTTTCTCCGATATTGACCTTTTATTTCATTTATCCATCAATTCTCGATTTTCTTCCATTCGAGAGTAATGGCAAATCTAAACCTAAAACCTAGAAGTGATTCTGTTTGGTGGCAGTGGTGCGGAGTACGTCAGGAAAGAAGTTCCTCTCTATGTGTTGCCAACATCGGCCCTTATTAAACTTGACTCACCTTTGACATCATTTACGGATTTGCAACGCGTATTATACGAAGAGGAACAGGAAGCATATAACCAAGCCATCGTGCAAAATATGAGGTGCTTAGGATGAATGGTTGTTATTTTAAGCTAAACAAAATTATTATTTTTTCGTTCTGAATTTGTGTATTCTTACTCAGGGATTCGAAAATTCATCCGCTTACTTTCGTACATCACGCATCAACATACCAGGCTTCCATGTGCAAGTTAATTGAGTATTGGTTAGAATCAAATGCACATCTCTATTACTGTATAACCAGTTTTTGTTTGGTTCTTACCCTGGTCTTGAATATATGCAGCTTGAGTCCAGCCATAAATGCACTCCAGGACCGCCTAAGAGAGAATGAAACTCGGGTAAAGTACTGAATTTAAGACATTTCCTTTATAAGCTATTAAGATTTTTTATCCGAAAGTTTTTTCCGTGTTAATTAATTTGAATTGATATTAAACATCACGAATTGAACTAAAAGGCGTGTTTCTTTTACTGCTGAGATGGCTAAAGATACTGCAAAATGTATTTTTTATTCTTCAACCATCGTTACATATAAGCTTTCTTTGAAGCAGTTCGCGTTGCTGACCGATGAGGCCAAGACTTTAGAGGCTGAGGGAACAAGGGGGAGCGAGCCGATTTCAGGATCTCCTCGGCAGGTTCACTCTTCTCATGGTCCACGCGGAAGTGCTTCTCCAGGCCACCGAGAGTTGTTTAGTTCAGCTGACTCCACAGGTTCAAGGACCTTTTCCGGTCCTGGTAGCCGGAGCAGAAGAGGGTCTCAATGAAATCTCAAAGGGACCTTTGTTCTTTCCTTTTGCTGCATGCTGTAATGTTTAGGCCAGAATGTTGTATTTTGCACATTCTTGTTTTGCCATAACTGGTTATGCTTTTGTTTGTATGGAACATTTTTGTTGTAGAATGGCATCTAGTATGGTCTTTTAAGTTTCCATTTCTTTCCTTGTTTTGCCATTTCGACATTGGTGAATCGGTAAATTTGGCATTTGGACAAATGGTAGGCGAGTTTGAGAAAAGGAAAAAAAAAAAAAAATATATATATATATATATATATATGATTGTAAATCGTTACAAAGATGCCATATTTTGTATAAAATGCACATGTATCAGCATTGACAAAGATCAGGACCAGCATTGAGGAATCAAATATGTTTTTGTGCATATTGATCCGTTGATTGCTGACTGAATTCTGAATAAGTGGAATGAAACACCGGATCTTTTATACATTGGCGTCTCTCTCTCTCTCTCTTTTAAGATTTATTGCTAACTGTTTTGGGGATTCGAGTAAGAGATACCTCTCTTAATTCATTTTGAACTTATCAACTGAGTTAGCAAGCATCCCGGAATGGCAGAATCTATTATACAAGAAATTGGTTTTTTTTTTTTTTCCTTCGGTACTTGAAAAAAAAAAAGAGTTTTTATCAGACCTTGTCTGATTCTATGGGAGGCTCATCCGTGTTCCATTTTTACTTTGTCAGTAGTTTTATCTTTGTATTTGCCGACCTCATATAGGATAAGAGTTTTTTTTTTTTTTTTTTTTGGGTACAAGATTTGGAAAGGTTTTCGATTGTGTTTGGTTACATATTGAGGCTAGATGTGTTTAATGTTATGCACATAAAAAAAAAAAAAAAATCCTAAATTATGTTTGGAGACAAAGTTTGGAAGGGTACTTTGAGATATATATATATATATATATATAATCCGGTTTGTTTTTTAGTCAATCGGGCATCAGGGGCGATATTGAAACTAAAAATTCAAATGTAAATAAGTGCAGATGCATATAGTTTCTTAATACAGTAATAAATTTTATATAAACGTGAACTTCAAAAATGAATCCTCACATTTTAAAAACGTCCTACAATATTTTTATTACTTTTTTAGAGGGGAGGAAAAAAAAAAAAAAAAAAATATATATATATATATATATATATATATATATAAGAGTGGTAGCTAGGAATGAGCCATCTTCGTTTCCAAGGGGGGTGGGTCGGGAATGCTTCCCCATCTTCGTTTCCATTTCTATCCCTGGTCCTTTGAAATAATCCTCACTCACTCCCTCTCGGATGAGATAGAGTAATCTTTATTGGGGACCATTCTTAATACCCATCCCAAACAATAAACAAAACAAAGCCAAAAAGACAAGTTGAAATTTTTCTGAAGTTGATTAGATGTTCACAAAACGAATCAGATTCCAATATAATATTTATGAAGAACAATATTCGGATGAGGATGAATACTGAAACATGTTTAAAAACCTGACAATATTCATTATTCTTTATTTAAAATATATATCGGAACGGGAGTAGGACGGGAAATGCTCTTCCTATCTTCATACAGACCATAATTTGGAGACAAGAACTTGTCTCCATCCTCACTCCTATGTCCTGCTAGCAATCCCCCATCCCTAGCTTATTAAGGGTGGGTCCTTTCGGGGCCATCCTCGTAAGTAAAAGTGCCATCTTTGATGAGCTATATATATATATATATATATATAATTGGTAGAGCATGGCTTTCCCCTGGCCGACGTCAGACACATCCAAGGATTTGCATAACCTTTCAAAGTTCAGATAAATACTAGATGTGTGTATATATATAATTATATATATATATTATGGTAGAATCAAACTGTAAATTAATTATTAAATTATCTTTGCAACCACATCATTTAATTTAGTATGATTTAAATTAATACCTATAGCTATTTCTTAGTAGAGAAATTGTCCTAAAATATGTTTCTCAAAATTGTAAAAGCTAATTGTAGAGTTTCGTTGCATGTCTTGAGTAAAGTTACGTATATATAGTGTTTGACGAGAGATCTTTATTCTTTTTCTACAAGTCAGAACATATATACTCTTATTCATTGCTAGCTAACTAAACTCGAGATAGGTATACATATGTGTGTGTGTATATATATATATAGGGTATATAGAATTGACATTCTCCTCTAAACTTATCACTCTACAACAACTTGTCCTTTAAATTTTTAAATTTGATTACTTCCTATACTTTTTAAATTATTAAAATATACCGCATTTTATTAATTTTACATTGAACTGAAGATTTGCATTATTATTTTATTGAAGATGGGATTTTCTGTCTTTATTATGCGGGCTTTCCGTGATCAATTTACCGGAAAGTTAAGCCAAAAAATTTAGGGGGAAAATTGTTAAAATTAGAAGTTTAAGAAGTAAGTTGTCAAAGAATGATAAATTTGAGAAATATCTACGTTCAATATTTATATAATGGGCGTTAGGTTATAGAAATAGAAAAAAGAATGAAAATAGAACTAAAAAATAAAGTAAAGAAGTAAATGAATTTTTTATTGTATCAAATTTGAGTTTGGAATTTGATAGGGATAAAAGATATTCTTATGTTACAGAATTGATCCAATTGTATATATGTTTGAAACGGCCATGAAAACATACTTCCACCGCACAAACACATGGAACATATGCGATTACAAATATCATTAGTATCTTTACCCACGCACGAATCTTTTTTTCAAATCTGAACTCAATCTCAACCATGGTGTCTAAACTGGTCTAAAGTTACTTATATCACAAATAGATTTCGTGGAGTATGTGCATTGTATAAGGAGTTGGTATAGATAAAGAGAAAGTAGAAAAAGCTGGCCGTATTGTACGTACATCCTTTTTTTTTTTTTTTTTTTCCGTTAAAAAAAAGAAAAAGAAAAGAAAAGAGTGGAAGCACGGACAAAGAAGATTTGGGGGCAGAGGAGAGCGAGAGACAAAAAATGGCCAGTTTGGAATAATGTCTCCGGAAGGTGTTTTGCCGTCTTAATTTTAAAACTCTCAAATCTATAATTGACTTACTCTCTCTTCTATTTTCAGAAATCTTAATCATTAAAAATCCATAACTTTCTTATTTTAAATCGAAATGAGATGATTCGTGTGTGCTCACAACGATGAGATGAACGAAAAAAGATCTAATTTGTATTTTTTCTGAATATTATTTTAAATTTTTATATTATTTTTTATATCAAAGTTTATTTCTAATTCATTCTTCAAGCAAACACAAATTTTCAAACCCATATCCAAAACTTCGTCTTTAAAAGTCTCTGCAAACGAGCCGTAAATAAATAAGATAAAATAAAATAAAATAGAAAAGGAGAAAATAGTAAGAAGTTGGTCGTAGTTGTGCATGGAAGCGATTCCCGAGGCGAATCGAATCAGCAGCAGCAGCAACAGCAACCCACTTCCCTTTGCTCTTCTTTACAGTTTGCCCTCTCTCCCTTTCCTCTTTACCCTTCCCCAAGAGAATGGACTCCAGATCTCTCTCTCTCTCTCTCCTCTAAAAGAAAAGAGAGGAGAGAGAAAGAGAGAGAATAAAGTTGCTTGTTGGGGTTAGAGAGAGAAAATCGGTATAGCAGCCGCAGCAAAAAAGAAAAGATAAAGAAGCCATGAAAAAAAAAAAAAAAAAAAGATGGTCAAAATGCGAAAAACATACCTCGAAGACTACTTGTTATTCCCATCATCAGCTTCAACATTTTGCTTTATTGAAACTCTCCATTTTCACCCCCCCACCCTCTCCTTTCTTTCTTAATCTTTTTTTCTTTTTTCGATTTATTTCCTAGTTCCCTTTATCATCACCTGCTCTTTTGAACTATTCATGAACATTAATTAAATTATAATTAACAAATTTTTATATATAAACATAGACTGAAAAAAAAAAAAAAAAAAAACTTGTGTACAAAATTAGAATTTATGGGTTACATATTTTCAAGTGTCATTGAAGGGCTTGGCAATGGCATGGGAAGGTCTCGTACTTGTGAAGGCTTTTTTTTTTTTTTTTTTTTTTTTTTTGGGGGGGGGAATATAATTATTATTCGCCTGCAAACATTTCACTTGGCTCTGCAAAGTTGGAACATAAGTAGTACGAATAAAGAGAATATTCAAATTTGGAAAGCAACAACCATTTTCTCCCCCATAAAATTGACTGTCAATTTTGTGCTGAATCTCTCAAAGTAAAAATTGAAAGAGACCTGACCCATGCATGGTTGGGATGTATATATATATATTAATATAACCAACATAAAGAAATAAAAGTGTTGTCCCGGCCAATAGCTTTATATATATATATATACTATACATATATGCTTAGAATATGCATTGTCTTCGGTGAGAAATGCTGATAAGGATTCCACATTGTCCAATCAAATACTGCCATGTGTCCCTTCCTGATGTGTATATATAGATATGTGTGTGTGTGTGTGTGCGCATATTCAATATTAGTTTTAAGTGCCACAGCCACAATAGTGGAAGAGGGTCCCAAATGGCATGGTCAAAGGGCCTTTTTTTCTAGGCTCACTTGATTGAGTAGAGTAGATTTTGTTGTGTTAATAGGCTACAGAATCCCAATTTTTCTTTTTGTGGGTCTGGAATTGTTGGCTCTTACCTATATCCCTCAATCCAGGTTTCGGTCAACTTAGTTCAATTATAAGTTCGACCAAACAAATATACTAAAATTCTTCCAGATCCCCTATCTAGCTAGTCTTTGGATTGATGTAATGTTGGACATATATATATATATATATATAAACAGAGACTAGGACCTATAGGGTACATATAGTATAATGTCACATTAATATATAACTACAAATGAGGTGTCATATATTTATGTGTGTGTGTACATATGTATATATATTTATAATGTATACACTTGCCTCAGAAGAAGAAAGAAGCAGCATCAAGTTGAACACTAAACCAGCACTTTAAACGTATGTACTCAAACTTAAGCCCTAAGCAATCCACTTTCCAAATGGAAAAAAAGAAAAAAAAAAAGAAAAAAGAAAAGAAAAGAATAAAAACTATTCATTAAGCACACTGAATTAAAAGGGTATTGGGTTTGATGGAAACTGTGCACTGTAGTACTTTTTCTAAAGATACGGCAGGCTAAGATGTGTTGTGAAAATTTGCAACTCCTGACATTACTTAATTAATTAGTGAATATCTTCCTTCCTTTCTTTCTTTCTTCTTCTTCTTTTTTTTTTTGTTTTTTTGTTTTTTCTTTTTGGTTTCTAAAAATAACAAGTCTTGAGTGCGTTCTATTAAAAGTATAAGAACACTCTCCTCTTTGTCTACCGGATAGAAACAACAGTTATAACATTTTATTTTAAATTTTTATTAAGTATATTAATTAATTATTTTATACGTAATTTTTTATTTAAAATATTATAACATGGACTATTAAAAACCGTTAAAATAAATGATAAATATTATTAAAAAATATTATATTAAAATCAATTAATTAATTATAATAAAATATTAAAAAAATTACAACTTTCGTTTTGTAATGATAGCTCCCCTATTCATATATATATCTGCCAAATTTTTCTCAAAGAACACCAAAGATGTAACCCAATTATTTCATAGTTGAAATGTAACTAAAATTTGCCAACACAAAGACGAAATAGAAACATCCAATTGAAAGAAACAGTATACAAAACACACACACAGACATATATATATATATATATATATATATGCACACACACACACAATCCAAAGTTCAAAATATCCTCTAGTGTCTTTGGAATCGTTGCTGGACTAGTTTCTTCTCTTTTTCTCTTTTTCTTTGCTTTAGATTTTTTGTGTGATTTGTTTTTAATAAAAAAATTACGTTTATCAAGGTTGCCAACAAAATTGAAGAACACGAAAAAGTATACTACACGGCCCTCCAATTATTCCCTTTTTTTATTTATTTTTTTCTCATGGCCTGGCCTGATTGCTTGTATATATAAGCACCACTCCATCTAACGCATTCCTTCACGGTTCCCCTTCAGCCCTTTTGTTATTTCCCTCACTTAATACCCCCCCTTCTCATTTTCCCATCTATCCTTTACACTCTCTTCAGGTTAGTTTCTTCAATATAGTTATTATAGTTTCACTTCTTTCTTATTCTTTTCCACAATGCCTATACATATACATTTATCTATATATACGCATACGAATACTATAAAAATATAGTGGATTCTCTAATTGAATTTTTTTTTTAAGGGTTTTTAATAAATGGGGCAAGTATGTTTCTCATTGCAGTTCACCTATATATATATATTTCGTGATCTATATCATGCGAGTTATAGCAGTTCTATGGAATTTGTTTGGTGTCTTGCAGTGTTTGTTTTTTAATTATCAGCCTAATATTTTGATTTAAAGTGTCTGAGATCATGTTTCATATATTCTTACAACTAGCATATTCAATGGAACACTCCTTATCGAACGATTAGGACGTGAAATGTAAACCTTTTAGTGAACATTTCAACTTCTAGTAACTCCATAAGTGATACCTAAAGTGAATATGCTAATGTCGGTTGCCCCTTTTCAAATTTTATCTTTTAAAACAAAAAAAATCACACACACTCCTATAATATTTCAAAACAAAAACACACGAACTTAGTGTTTTGGTAAATAGAAAAAGGTGAGATATATATATATATATATATCTATACATATATATGAATGTGCATACGTATTATACACACACATTTCACGCAGAACGTTTTATTATTTTAAGTCTAAGATACATATAAATCCTCTATGCTAAACATTGTAATATACATATATATATATATATATTCATCTTTTTTTTTTTTAATTTTTCCTTTTTCAGTTATTTAACGAAACAGTTTTGAATATTGCAGAAAAAGAAGAAAAAAAAATGAGCAGGCCAGGAGATTGGAACTGCAGGTCGTGCCAGCACCTCAACTTCCAGAGGCGAGACTCGTGCCAGCGCTGCGGTGACCCGAGGACCGGCGGCGGAGACTTCGGAGGGTTCGGAGGGAGGGGAGCCTCCTCCTTCGGCTTCACCACCGGCTCCGACGTCCGGCCGGGCGACTGGTACTGCAGCGCCGGCAGCTGCGGGGCCCACAACTTCGCCAGCCGCTCGAGCTGCTTCAAGTGCGGCGCCTTCAAGGACGACGGCGGCTTCGACTGCGACATGCCCCGCTCCCGCGGCTTCGGCTTGGGAGGTGGCGCTGCCGGCGGCGGCGGAGGCGGCGGCGGCGGAGGCCGACCGGGATGGAAATCCGGGGACTGGATTTGCAACAGGTGATTGTCGCTTAAACACAGCTTGATTGTTATTAAAGTGGTTCATTAATTCATCAACTTTATGTTAATAAATATATAATTTGCTTTATCCATTTGGTCCCTGCCAAAAAAATTTTTACGTTGCAATTATAAAGTGCAATATTAGATATGATTTCTTTCTTGGTTAGTGTAATTTTTGCTTTGTACAGTGAACTAGTTCTTCTTTTTTTGACTGCTTTTTACAATTTATAGATTCTTTTGAGAATCTCTCTCTCCGTAGTTGAGTCCTTTATCGTACAGACGTGATTGATCGTCTACATGACGTGTTTATCTTGGATTCTTATGAAGTAATTTGATTTTCAATATAACGAGGTGTTTAGAAGGAAGGTCCAAACCAAACTTTTTAGGTTTATTTTCATCTTTTGTTTTTTTTAATCAATAAAAATTATAATTTTAAAAAATTAATCAATTCTAATATCAAAATTCTATTTCGAACCTTTATTCCAAACATCCTATCAATATGCATAGATGTACTCTCCTTCGGAAGGGGAAGGGCCACGTAACATGTTAAATAACAAAATATAATATTTATTGGATATAACAGCTTTTGTTTTCAAGCGTAACTTATTCTAAATTATTGTTATGTCTTTTTTAACGTCTCATTTTTACTTGGAAAATTTCTTTATATTTATTATTATAATAATTTTGAATGCAGGTCTGGATGCAACGAGCACAACTTTGCGAGCCGAATCGAATGCTTTAGATGCAATGCCCCTCGGGACTCATACTAGACGATATGATATCTTATAAACTCTAAAATATAGTTTTGGGTAATATATACACACACACTCTCTCTTTGCTTTTATTTTTTATTTTTTGAAAATTCAAAAACAAAATAAACGAAAATTTTTTATATATATCGAAAACGTATATATATATATATATATATTGATGAACTTGTTTATAACTTATTTGCAGGCACTCCAGCCAAGCAAGAGGGGAGAGAGAGAGAGAGAGAATCGTACGATGAAATTATGGTAGAATGTTTAGTAGTGGATTTACTTCAATATTATTTCTTTTGGAGGGTGCTGAGGAGGTTGTGTTAATTAAGGGGGATCAAATTATAAACATGGATAAATGGTTCAAGATTCATCACCATGTCTAAAAGCTCTATTCATGCCTTGGCATCTTGTTAGTTAATTTCCCATATTTATTAAAGTCTTGTATTTTTTTTTTTGGTTGCTTTTTAATATTATTATCCATGGTCTTCTATTAAGGGTTTGCTTTCTTTTTGCTTTTTACCTTTTTTTTTTTTTTTTTTTTTGTCCCTCTCTTTTTTGTACTCTGCATTGTTTTCTTAAATGGAATTGATTCCTTGCTCTTTTCAGTACTCCAAAGAATTATTAGCGCTGTGCAATATCTATTTCAATATGGGCATACCATATCATCATCAACTTCATGAAGATTAAGCTTAATCATATCTGATTGATATGGGACTAATAATCACGATTTCAAGATTTAAACTTTGAGATTACTATTATGATGCAGTAACTTGAAGAAGAATGCTACTTACAAGCAGGGGCGGAGCCACCCATAGTGGGGACTTCCATCCCAAATGATTTATTTATTTATTTTACGTTTAGAAATTTTACTTTTTTTTATCAATTTGTCCTCATTAAAACTGGATTATCTCTATTAACTCTTTGTAAATTATTTTATCTTCTAGTGTACATCCTATCAAAATAATAGACTGACTCTGCTGCTGCTTACAAGTTACATGAGATGTTTTGTTTTTTAGACTTGTTAAGGGACCACTCATCTATATGAAATTAGACATGCAAAAGAACAATTAGGTCAATATTCAAGGAATATCCGTTGTTAATTAGCACTTAACGTCACTTAGAGCCTAGCAGCAGAATTTAAAAAGAAAAAGAAGAAGATACTTGTAAATTTTATATGCTTAAACGATATAAACTCAACATTGGATTCCCTTGATTGACCTATTAATGTTTACCTTTAAAGTACATTCATTGTGGGATCAAAAGTAGCACATACATTTATAAATGCTTCCAAGCACTCCATTATACCATGCATATGCTTTTATCAAGATTCTTGTCCTTTTGGCTAGCTTTACTACATTGGTTTAAGGCGAAAAAATTGTTGAAATGCCAATGTAAATATTTATAAATAAAATTTTCATACTATGCAAAGGATGCGAGTTCACATTTGATCAACATATGGTAGAAAATAAAAATGGTGCTCTTCCAAACCTGTTAAATTTGTACGTCCCTTGCAGCGTTGCCCAATGTGTTCTCGTAAGAGTCAATATATATATGTTGTTCTTTTTTTTTCTTTTTTTCTTTTTTTTTTTTCCGGTTTTATTGACTTTTTTAGTATTTCTAATATTTATTTGTATTTCGTATTTCAGAATTCTACTCTTCTTCTTAAGATTTTTTTTTTTTTAAGTATAAATTATGCATTATTTGGATCACACATTCAACTCCACTATAATATAATACTCATTACTCCCTCCATATAGGATATATGCATACACCTTCATTTGAATAGTACACACACTCGTTTTACTATTCCTTTTATTCTTTTTTTTTTTTTAAATCTACTTTTACCAATCACATCACATTGTTTCCATCTCTCTTTGGTACACATTAAAATATGACTATTCAAATGTAAACAATCTAAACACATATTTTATTTAAATATTATGGTTAAAAAATGATATTCAAATATATATGAGAATACATCTAATTTATTAGAATACTTAACAAATGAATGTATATCCAACCGAACCATTACTCTTCTTCTTAAACGTTATTTGTAAAACACCATTACTCTTGATTTCCCTATACTTTTCATGGGAATAGAGGACTTGGGCCCATCTATAGTTGGCCCAATAAGTTCATGTCATCACTAGCCCAACCAGGGAATTCCCCTTCTTTAATAGGGGTGTGTATGTGTGTGTAAATTATAGTATTCTATTTACCAAGTTCATGTACAATTTGTGTAGGACCAGTATGCAAACAAACCAATTATTTTAAAAACTAGAACACCTTTTTTTTTTTTTTTTTTGGGAAGAAAAGAATACCATTTTTTTTACGGGAAAAAGAATACCATTTCTTTTTTATTTTTTAGGGAAAAAGAATGCCATTTCGAATTCAAATAAATGAACAGAAAAAATTTGAAAAAATTCAGTTTTTTTATTATGTCTTTTTTTTAACAAGCTATTTTTTTTTATTATGTCTGCTGCATGTTTAATGCTGCTCGAGAAATTATTCAGTAGACCGGGTGTATCACGTTATTGTGCTAATGTGATACACTTATTTAATAAAAATTTGACATTTGGGTCGTTTTTCTATATCATTCTTTTGTTTTATTTTTCTCTCTTTTAATGTAAAATATATTAGTTGTCAACTTAAAACTACCATAAATATCTGACCTAAATCTTATCATAATCAATTCAAATTAAATAAATATCATTTTTTATTTCTATCTTTTAATATATTTAATGAATTTTTGCTTTAAAAAAAAATTTTAAGGAACCATATATGAGGAACCTTCCTCATTCAAACCGTGAGGGAAAAAAAATTGAAAGTTAATTTTTTTTAATTCAATATGGTTTGGACCTTAAAAAATGTTTGTGGATAATACTTTGAAATTTCAAAGAGTGCATTCAGATATTTAATTTTTGTATTGATTAGTTTGCTTTTTCAAGCTCATTTTATATATGCAAAAAATTAAATGTCATGTTTTTTTTTTTAATTAAACTCTATTTTCGTTGATTTTGGGATCAAAATTGTAGTTCTTTTATTTCCTAGAAGCAAAAATTAATTAATGTTTGAAGTGTAAAAAAATATTTCTTTTTTCTAAAAAGCAAAAATTAATTAATTATATCAAATGATATAAAAAAGAACATTAAAATCAACAGATTTTAATAGCACAAAATATCTTCTTCAATTTCCATGGTGATAGTTGTTGAACTTACCTTATTCTCTCATGCCCAAAACTTAACAGAGCCTTCAATTTTCTTTTCTTTTTCTTTTGGGAAAGCTCAGAGCCTTCTATTTTTTTTTCCTCACGGTTTGAATGAGGAAGGTTCCTCATTTATGGTCCCTTAGTTTTTTTTTTCTTTAAAGCAAAATTAATTAAATATATTAATATATATATAAGAAGATATTTATTTAAATTAAATTAATTATAATAAGGTTTAGGTGAGATATTTATGGTAGTTTTAAGTTGACAACTAATATATTGCACATTAAAAAAGAAAAATAAAACAAATAAATGATGTCAAATTATTTATTAAATGGGTGTACCATATAAATATTATAATATGGTACACTCGATCTACTGAATAATTTCTCACATTACTCTTACATGTAAACTAATTTACGGAATTATATTGATGGAATACAGTTAACTAATTTTCTATATTTTACCATCCAACTGTCTACAGAATATTACTTTTTTGCTTTAATAGTTTATTTATCCCAAAAGAAAAAAAAAAAGTACCCAGAAAAGGAAATTCTAAAAGCCTAGGCTTACTTATTTCTTACCCAAACATCGTGAATGATGGATAGACTACAGAGCACTAAGCGACGGACCCATGACAATCCCACCTCTCTTTTTTTTTTTTTAATTAATTTTTTTTTCCTTCTAATCAACAAAGTTCAATTCTTTTTTGTTAGCCAAAAGTGCAGACTTTTGTTAATATATATATATGATCAATGATTCACACTCTTTCTATTGAAAAAAAATATGGTTTATTGCTGGTTAGGTTTTTGATCTTTTTACAAAATTATAATTGATCTCTACTCTTTTTGTGGCTAAAAAACTCGTGTTCCAAACGTATACTAATTGTATGTTTGTTGCTTCAATAATTAAAAGAAAAATAAAATTACTTAATAAGAGAGAAAATTTTCGACCTACCAAATGTAAAATCGGATTTCCTACAAAAAAATAAAAAAATAAAAATAATAATAATAATAATAAAAAGAAAGGCAGCTTGGTAAGTTGTTATGACTTTTGAATATAAAATGGTTCTTATTCTTGAAATTTTCCAAAGGTAAAATTGAAAAAACAATAAAAATCTACTCTGTGAAACTATGTCAATAAAATTAATGAAAATGATTCACGTGTCATGTTTTAAAATGATTAATAAAGAGTGATTCGTAAAAATTAGATTGAGTAGGTTCAAATTCTCTTTTTAGAATCTAATTAAAACAATAAAAAAAAAAGAGAAATAATTAAAAATTGATAAAATTGCTCAACAATTTTTTAATAAAAGTCTTTGAGATATTATTCAACAAAAATAATATGAGGGACATTTATGAAATTAATACAAGAAAAGAAATATGGTCCCCAACTAATCCAAGCACTACCCAGTGGCACATTCAATTGTGATATTATATAAAGAAAAAAAGAAAATTTGTGTAACTATCCATGTCTCTTTTTTGTATGGTATTATTCATTTTGGGTTTTGTATCCGCACGGTTTTTCTTTTGGACTCACCCAAATGGTCTCATACCATTAGGAGGTGGACTATTTACTTATAAATCATCACTTGCATCAATTCTCAAGTGATATAGGACTACATATTGATGATTGTCACAATCATCCCTCCTTTTGGGGCTGTCCACACTTACGGTTGGGTTTAGGCTCTGATACTATTTGCAACGACTCATGCATCCCAAAAGGCCTTATACCATTAGGCTTATGAATTATCACTTATGTCTATTCTCAAATGATGTGGGAATGCATATCTTATCATTTTTTTTATAAGGACTAATGACTGTCACAATCACCCTTCATTTTGGGACCCAACATCCTCGTTGGCCACACTCACAGTTGGGTATAGGCTATGATATTATTTATAACGACTCATGCCTCTTTTTGTTATGATATTATTCGCTTTAAGACTTGTGTCCTCACAGTTTTGCTCTTCGGTTTACCTCAAAAAGGTTCTTACCGTTAAGAAATGATCTTTTTACTTATAAATCATCACTTACATCCATTCTTAAATGATGTGGGATTATATAGCTTAATATTTTCTTATATGGACAGATGACTGTCACACTTTGTTATTTAATAAAATTTAAAAAAAATAAAAAAATAAAAATAAAAAAAGGCCCCTTCGTTACTCTCTGACTCCGTGCTTTGGTTTTCTCTGTTGAGGTTTGCAGTTTGGCACTGACAAAATAGTTTTTATGTGTTTTATTGTCTAATAAGCTATTATTTCTTGAGTTTGCTTTCTGAATATATATATATAAAGACTGCAACCGGGTTTTATTTTCGTGAAACTTTGGACCTCTTTTCTTCCTTCTTCGGTCCCCGAGAAGCTTCACCAAAAAGATTTCAATGGCTGCCTGTGAGTCTCTCTACATCTGAAAATCAATCAACTTTTGTCTCCTTAATCATTTCTTTTACAATTTCATTTCTTCTGGAGAATCCAAGTTCTTTTCTACTGTTGAGTGAATGGTTACTTGGATTTTCCCAAGAACCCAGAATTTTTTAAACCTTTTTTTCTTCTCATTTCTGAAATGCTTTTAGTTTTTGTGTTTCAGTTGTTTATCAGAATCTTTCTTTGTCATGATTCACTCTTGTTGCTTATTTTTGCTGTCAATAGTTGAAAATTGCAGAATCTTCGTGGTGATTTATTCTTTATTTATTTATTTATTTATTTATTTATTTATTGGCAGTTAGCTTAGGGACGATGAATGTTAAAGTTTCAACCTTGGACTGTGGCAGAAGAAGTTCTGGGATTTTAAGATTGAATTGTTTAAGGACATGGACGGGGAAAAAATCACTAGATTATGGAGGCTTGAGAATATCGAGAAGGTCAGACAAAGTATTCAAAGTGTCCACTAGTCCATCAGTGGATACCCTGCGTAAGTTCTATCTTATATATATGTATATATGTTTGTTTTTTCTTGCTTGGCTAATATTATCAGTGCCCAAATCATGAATTTTGCTGGAAACTCTCATTTCCCATGGTCTTAAATCTTGTCTCATTTCATGATTTACTTTGATGGATGAGAAGATTCTTAATATTGCTATTTTAATTAACTTTACAGTCTGATATGCAAGTGTTTATGTTAAAAATTTACAAATTACAACGCATGTATTCTTTATGATACAATATTTAGGAGTCGAACTTTAATGATTTTATATCGCTTAGGCACATGAGGAGGAGTTACGCAGTGCACAATATACTGGTAGATGATTGAAATTTGAAATTTCTTCTTGACTGTTACCTTATATTTGACACTTTTGTTGATGATGTAAACAGCTGTTGTAAGTACAGAAGACGATGGTGAAGAGTCCAAATATTCTGGTGCAACAAGCCAGCTTGTTCCAAATTTTGATGAGGTAAGTTTTCTGGGATAAGTCTTAGTTCTGTCGTTTAACTCGCAGCTTATTTCCATGTTAACAAGGGGGGACTTGTTCTTCATTTTAATATGCATATACTCTCATGGATGTGTACATATTCACAAACCGAAGTCATGAATTTGAAACCTATAATTTAGTTGAGTTTCATTTGTAGGTAAAATCTCTGCTCACAACAATATGCGACACAACTTCAATTGCAGAATTTGAAATGAAAGTAAGTAGCAATCACCCTTTTGTTTCATGTTTTCTACGATTTTTTCGTCATAAACTCTTTCCTAGTTGTAACGTTTGTTCATTGCAACCTATATACAGCTACATGGATTCCGGTTGTATGTGACGAGAAACTTGACCAAAGAAGTCAACACTCTACCAGACCCCAAGTCCTGTTCCTACCAGTGCATACAATGTAATTGCCGAAGGCCCTGATTTGAATGGGTCTGTTTCTGCACCATCTTTGGCTATAACAAAGTCGGAAACTTCTTCAAAGAATGTTCAGACATTGGTGGATAGAGCCGCAGATGAAGGCTTGGTGTTAATACTGTCTCCAAGGGTAACTGGCTCATATTCAGTTTCTTTGATTGTTCTGTAGATTCTTGGTCCTAAAAATTGTAATTGTTGCAGGTTGGGTTTTTTAGAAGATCTCGAACCATAAAGGGGAAGCGCGCTCCACTGCCATGTAAAGAGGTATGCCTTCATCAAGGAATTTGTTTATTGCAAGGAATTGTTTGACATAATTACCGTTGTTAAAATAAGGATGAATACACACAAAAAGTGGAAAACCGTTTCTTTTGAGAATCATCATAGCATGAGTTTGTTGTTCTGAATTTTGAGTCTTAAAATTGCGTAAATGACTCTGATCGCTCCAATACTAGAGCTTATTGTGACCTTTTGTATTACGATCCAACAGAAGCAAATAGTGAAGGAAGGCCAAGTGGTTTGCTACATAGAACAGCTAGGTGGGGAACTCCCGATTGAGGTTCGAGTCTGGCAATCTTTCTCACACTTTCCTACTATTGCTTTGTCTTCTTCCTTATATTAATCCGGAGATAGCCGTGGAATGTATAACTATATATATGTATATATGTATATTTGTCTCCTTTTCTGAATGATTCTCTCTTCCAGTCTGATGTATCTGGCGAGGTAATCAAGATACTAAGAGAGGACGGTGGTAAGTTTGTTCGATCATAGATTCTCTTCTGCCTCTTTTCTTGCTTCCTTAAATGTAACCTAAATGTGTGCTGTTTTGTTTTGAACAGATCCTGTCGGATATAACGATCCTCTCATCGCGATTCTCCCCTCATTTCCAGGGATAAAGAAGCTTCAGTAGATTATTTTCTTGTATCTTCTCATTTTTTTAAACTAAAAAACAAAAAGAAAAAAAAGAAGAGAGACATCGATAAATAATTCTTTTTGAGTTTCTCTTGCATTTCCTACTGCTAAACTCTTTAGCAAACACGTTCTGTCGGCTCTTGGTCTATATATTGCCTTTTCACATCATTGTGTTTTTGGATTTTAAACTAATTACTGAATTTGCATACAACTTCTCTATATCTCGTTACAAATCATAACGTTTATTAAAAGTAAGGCTTTAACCTCAATTAGTGAGCTAAAATGTCATGCAGTTTCGGGTAATTATGTTGACCAAAAGCTACAAAACCTCATTTAGGTTAATGACACTTGTTCAAACTTGCTTCTGAATGCCCTTTCGAGCCGATTGCATGCTACTTAAGCATGATTAGTTGAAGCCAGAAGATCCGTTCCAACTAGTTTACGATGTAAAGTTGCTGTCATTGGAAAAATTAGGCGAGACATTAATTAAACAAAACATGGCCACTTCTAGTCCTAGAAAAGCCAAATATGCCATACCAAAAACATATTCATCATCTTAGCTACTTGGCCAAGGGACATCAATCTTAATCTCAAGCTCATTTTTAAATTCGTCTTCTACCATTTTAAGGTAGTGGAGGGGCATATGAGTGTAGGAGACAACAAGCTTTCCTTTCGATGTAAAGCAATTTAAGCCGCCATAAATTGGTTATTTTACAGAGTTTCAATACAGGGGAGGGAAATTTACAAAGAGAGAGCTACAAAATGGAGGATATACGCAGTTGCAGAGTAGTTAGGGTGGTCAAAACCAGAGTGTTTCTAATTTTTCAGATAAAGAAAAACTTCTTTTCGGTTGCCTTGTGACTGCCCATGCAGCTTGCCTTCAATTTTCAGGAAAGCCCTCAATATTCCCGGGTTGTATTTCTTATTCTGTAACACTATGTACTGAATCTAATTCATAATACCACTGCAGTATCCAAGGGACTAACCCCGTATCAAGTGAGACTTCAAATCCCAATTCATTCACCAGATAACATTTTAGATTTCACAAAGTTCTGAGCATAAGTTCCTTTCAAGTAGAAGATAAATATATATATATATATATATTTTTTTTTTTAATGTGGCAGCTGCAGAGAATGTACAAGATCATGTGGAGATGTGCCAATGGAAAATGCAAGAATTTTTATTTGTTGTTACTGAATTAGAGAATAAATGTTAGATTTGTATCACGAGCGAATTGAAATGTAGCAACTAGCAATATCGGATTAACAAGAAGCACAGATCAATAATTTCTATGCTTAAATGTTAAGTAGACCAAGGAGATACTTGTTTCTTTTTCAATCTGGTCTTACACAGAGATTGCTTTCTTACAATAACTCTGAATCACACAGACCATATGGAACAATACAGGAGAGACTTTTCGTTAGAAATATTCCCCTCACAACTTTGTTAAAAAAATAAATAAATAAAAAAAGAGGAAAGAAATGTTCCCGTGACTTCAAAATAGCAAAACAAAATGAAGACGTTCCTATTGAGAATTTCGATGGTGAACTGGTTATGTACTCTTCTCAGCGGATTGAGCCCACTTGATAGTTGACCAGGCCAATGCATCCAAAGGGTCAACACATTTTTTAAGAAGAGGATCGTTCTGAGGCAAAAGATCCCTCATATCATCGGAGGCAAGAATCACGGAATTCACACCCCTCACTAGAAGAACTTGAAGCGCAATTCTTAACAGAGTCTGAGCTCCTTCGATGTCCTTTCTACTTATGGCATCAATAGCAGGAATTACAGTGTGTTCCATGGTTGCTTTGTCTGGCAGCACAACCTCAAATCCCTACAAGTAGAGTCTTTATAATCATATTTACAGCAGGTCACCAAACCGCAATGGAATGTAAAGGGAAAGGTAAAAGAATAACAGTGAAGAACATTGATTCACTTCGTGTGCATACTTTGACTGATAGAAATTGGAATAAGAAATCCTTTACTAAACTTAAGAATATAAATCTTAGCAATGTAATTTACTACTCTCTACGTAATTAAATAATCAACGTATGACATGTAAACTTATCACGGAAAATACCTGCCACACATTATTATTCTAGATCATGCTTCTAAGCAATAAGAACAGACATCAGTTGGACAACTAATTTACCTCATTCTGCAGTTTTTCCTGATAAAATCCTGCATTTAATGTTGCGCTAGTTGCAAGTACACCGATCCGCAGGGGACTTCCAGCTTCAAGTGGCTTCAACTTGGCTTCCTTGAGCTGCTTAGCAACACTCTCTCCCATGTGCAAGAAAGGAAAACTACATCCCTTGGAGACTTCTTCATACCAAGAATGTGATACATGGCATGGCATCACTAAGCAACGAGCTCCTGAATTTTCGAGGAAAATCCTCTTACTTCTCAGATTCTCCACGATTGGTGTAGGATCTAATCGTGTATGATCATTTCTACCACGACTAAGGGAAGGCAAAGAACTCCGTTCGTGTAAAAGAAGGTCCTTACTCAACATAGGATCAGAATAAAGCACAAATGGAACGTTACTTTCGTCATTCGAACCCCATTGTACTAGCTTTCGCAAGAATTTCAGTGTAGAATTCACTGACGCCCCTCCAATTATGCCAACAGTGTTTACCAGATTAATCGCAGAATCGCAACTTGTGGAAGCTGTAGTTGAACCAGAACCCTTGTTGGATTCAGAAAATGTCCCACTTTCATCCGTGGGCAAGAGATACAAAGACTGAGGTACGGCTAGAACACGATGCGACCTTGTCTTATACATGATTCTATGTGTATTCACATAGCCCAACTTGTGCGACGGAAAGCTCAAAGAGTGGATAGACATTATCAGACAAGCATCAAACAGCTCCTACGTCCGAACCAACCAGTCCAGGATTAGAAAACCAATGAAATACTTGGGTTCTTGACCTTCTTTACAGATCAAAAAGCAGGAAAAAAATAATAATATTTGAAATCTACACTTCCTAGCACCAAAAATCAACCTACAAAACCCAATTCTTGAATCCTGATCAACCCCAGTAAAAAACCCAGCTTCAAAAACCAGTAGACGTTCGAAAATTTCAATCCCCTCTCTCAAAAACCCAAAATCGCTTCTGGGTGTTAGACAATGAGAACTAAAAACAAAAACCAAGCTCGAAAATTCCAACTTTAATTGGAAGAACCACAAAACTCTGAAACCCAGAAACCTTCCTAACTTTCTCTAAAAAAGCAAGCTTCAAACTAGAGCCCCAAACTAATATGAACCATTCACTAGATTGCATACAAGGTAGGAAAAGGAAAACGAAAGCGAAAACGAAAACGAAAACGAAAAGAAAGACGTACAAGTAAAGATGGCAGAAGAGTCTGCAAGATGGTCGTGTTAATGGAGAAAGAGGAATCTCCACATGTGGTAAACGTGTTTTCAACTACCGGACAACTGAATCGCTGAACGTTTACTTTCCAGAAAGGATAAAAAAATGAAGGAACTCTCAGAGAAGAAGAGGAAGAAAAGGAAAAAAAACGAGAAAGAAATCTCAAAGAAGAAGAATTTCCTCTGTGAACCGAGGCTGAAAGGAATAGCAAATATCAAAGAAGAAGAAATTCCTGTGTGAACTGAGTCTGAAAGGAATAGCTCTTCCACTGAAATTAATCAGAAACGGTACAGTTCTTCAAAATACTAATCTGTTAACAACTAATCAGCATTGACTGATTACAAGCTGACACGTGTGATGCAGCTCTAACAGTCTTACTGATCAAAAACTATACTTTTTAACTACTAAATAGCAGCAGAAAATATAGTTAATCACAACTACTAACTCGCCTCTTAAACTCTGTATTGGGATTTTGTATTTGGCCTCTTGTGCTGTGATTTATTTTATTTTATTTTTTTCCCGGTGCCACTGCTCGTTATGGCTAGACGTGTAAGTAGTAGTGTATATTATAAGTAGATAAAGTGATTCACATATTACTTTGGGGAGAATTTTTATACTAGCCTACAAGGCACAATTCTAAATTGTTTAATATTATAATTTACATATTATCGTAGTTTTAATTTTATTTGACTTCCAAAAAATATAGATTACCAATACAGATCACCAATCATAGAACTTCTCTTTTATGGTCTTGTGGTTAAAACCCTTTCTAACAAGTCTATATAATTTAGATAAATTGACCCTCTAAGTGGATTTAGCAGCCAAAATCCAGAAATCAGAACCCACATTCTACTCCTACCATATAAATCATTTTAACATTTTCTGCAAAGAGGTTTGAATCTAATTGCATCAAAAGGTTAAAGATGTTCATTTTACCTTCTTTAAAAAAAAAAATGCTTCCTATTCCTGCTCAAATTGTCTGTGACGGATCTTTAATAGATTTGCTTTCCAGCTAAATGCAAAAGTAGGTCAAAATGTTATTGTGTTCATTGGCAAAAAACTCAACTCTTGGTCCACATATGCTTAGTCATTATGAGTAGCAATTCAGTTTTGGTGAGAACAAAGACACTGTTTTGAGGCCCCATTACTTTTACCCAAACTAACGAATAGCCAAGTACAAAATCCAAGAAAATTATAGAGATCCAAAAATTCCTAAATAGGTCAGCCTTTCAAACTGCTGCTGAATCCGGGCATCAGAACAAAAACATTTCTAATTCTATCTAGGAAGTACCTAGTCCTGGAGTGTACTCATCAACATATACGAATCATCAATCTAAACTACTACTACTTGTCTGATTCCTTAGGAAACAAGAAATGATTAACTGAGGAGGGTTATTCTAGGAAATTTTTGAATCATTTGGCGGCCTCGTATCATCCAAGTTTTGCTTTCAGAGCTGGCCGACCTCTGCAGCTACGAAATATCTTCCTCACATCCTTTCTCACACACAGGAAGGCAAAAACCAGGACAAAGGCCATTGCTGGGCTTATATAAACAGCTTTCCCAGGATTGCTGTCAACTGAGTTTCCCATAATGACTTCCCTAGCAAGACCCCATATGATCAATAGTGTTCCGAAGAGGCTTATTCTCCCGGGTTTTACGAGACACACAAATGCTCCAGCCACTGACAAGTAACTTCCTGCAAGCACCTGATGACAACCAAAGTAAGAACTGGCATTCTAGAAACATAACATTGTAGTCTTTTTCACCGGAATGCTTTACTATTGTAATTTACCCAACAAGAACAATAAAATGTGCAAGTAACTAAGGTACAACCCGCTCTGTCGCAGGATGGCAATGAAATCGATATGGACTGTTCAAAATTCGAAAGCTTTTTTGTCATGTCCCATGTAACATTTAAATCTTTCAGCAGTCGAGATTGATTAAAGCATCATCTAGTGGCCGAAAAACGAATATGTGGTACATACAAAACAATGTGATGTACCAAAATGTCGATAAAATGAGCCATCTATTCATGCAACATAATCACACTGCAGTCTCATCACAACAACTAAATCGAATGAAAATCGATGATTCGCAATATCAAACACGGGTCATTGGAAAAATGCTATAGCATACTGACCTCTATTTGTTGTAGATCATCAAGGTCACGGGGGCGGAATTTAGCGAGGCGAATCGGTATGACTTGAGAAAGTTGTAGTAATTTGGCAAGGCATTGTTGTTGAAGAATGCATTAGCGACGGCACCGGGGTAGAGAAGAGTCTTGACTGCAGCTTCAGGGATGAGTTTGGTGGCAATTAACTGGGAAGATGTCAACTCTAATGGTGTTGTGCATATTCCAGCTCTACAAGGGACCCTTTTTGTAGCAGAAAGAAAGAATTTCACCATTAATGAGCGGTTAAAAGAAAATATTTCTATACATACCAAAACATTAACATTATGTTTACTCGACAATTTAATGGATGAGAAGTTTAATTTCAATCAAAGAACATTATAGATTCCACCAAATTGTTGGCTTTAACCAAAATATATATAATATATATATATATGGGGTAATGTTTTTTTTAGTGGGGTAAATACAGAATGCCGAACAACCCAAGTTTCGTTTTGTAAAGAACATTAGTATTTAAGTCTCGAGAGATGAAATAATTAATGAAGATTGACGAACAATTATAGTAACTTAGACTAGATCTGCATTTTTTATTTTAATTTTTTTGGTTAATTTCTTGGGCAGATATTTCAGAATATATTTTCGTCCTGAGTAATTATTTTAAAAAAAAGGGGGGGGGGGGGGGGGGGGGGGGGGGAGTGAAAGAGGAAGGGGGTACCTGAAAAGAGGGATTTGAAGGAGAATGAGAAGAAAATATATAAAAGAGCAATGGAGGATATGGTGGGTGCCCATTTCTTTGAAGACGCCATCACAGTGAAATCTTTTGAAAGTGAAATTTTTTTTTTTTTTTTTTTTGAAGAGTACCCAACAAAGTACAAATACGGGGGTAAATAGAAATACGCGGCTGAAAACGCAAGTGGTTTCTTTCCATCACAAAACGACATGAGGAAATGACAATCCTTTATTATAATTACATTTTTATTTTTATTTTAAATTAAAATCTCCTTCGAATTTTAACCCTATGGCTTTAAAAAAAAGAAAAAAGAAAAAGAAAAAAAGAAATTGGAGTAGGAGGATTTGAAGTCTATTATTTTTTATGAAGTTAAATGTAAAATACCTGCAATCACCTATCACTTTGTTCTTTTACTAGAAAGTGCATATTAATTTTCTAAAAAAAAGGT